>JAUZSU010169662.1:0-13252 GCA_034780255.1 Parotocinclus maculicauda | reverse complement strand
GAAGTCTCTTCAGCTCTCTCCTGACTTGGTCTGCAGAGAAGGTGGGAGGGGGGCTGGTGGGGTGGAAGTGACTGCTTGATAAAGGTGGTGTTAATGGTGGAGGTGGTAATGATGATTGTTGTAGAGGTGGGGGTGGTGATGATGATGGTGATGGTGATGGTTGTCTCTGGAATGAAGTCTGTGGTGTTGGGGGACACAGTGGTGACGACTGGGTGATAACTGCTGAGGGAAGAAAGGAGGGGGGCGAAGGGGCAGGGCAGTCAAACCTGTTGAAGAAGTCGTTGAACTGGTTTGCTCTGTCCACACCCCCGTCCACCATGCTGCTGTTGTTCTTTTTGCAGCCTGTAATTGTTTTCATTGCTCCCCAGACCTGCTTCATGTTGTTCTTCTGCAGTTGTCTTTCCACTTTCTTCCCATAGGACTCCTTTGCCAATTTAAGACGTACTTTGAGATCCCTCTGTACACGCTTTAGTTCTGCCCAGTTTTTGTCTTTGAACGCCCTCTTCTTTTGGTTGAGGAGGTCCTTAACATCACTGGTGACCCAGGGTTTGTTGTTAGGGAAGCAGCGTACAGTCCTTTTGGGAACAGTAACATCTGTGCAAAAATTGAGGTAGTCACAGACACAGTGAGTCATGCCATCAATGTCATCACCATGAGAGTCCAGCAGCACACTCCAGTCAGTCGTCTCGTAGCAGTCCTTGAGAGCTTCTTCCGCCTCAGGAGACCAGACTCTGAAAGAGCGTGTAGTGATGGGCTGCCTCAGTACCATTGGTTTGTACTGGGGCTGTAGTGAGACCAGGTTATGGTCGGATCTCCCCAGTGGTGGAAGCGGGGTTGCCTTGTAAGCGTCCTTTACATTGGCATACAGCAGGTCAATAGTCCTATTTTTTCTGGTTGGACAGTTAACAAACTGGTGAAAAGCGCTGAGTGTGGAGTCCAGTGTGACGTGATTGAAATCACCAGAAATCGCAAAGAATGCCTCGGGGTGTTGTGTCTGAAGCGCAGCAGTTGTAGAGTGGATGACGTCACACGCTGTCTGTGCATGACAGTGTTATATTGTGAAGCTGCTTCGAGACAATGCTCCATTGAAAAAAGCGCTATATAAATAAACTTGAATTGAATTGAATTGAATTGAATATCCGGGGGGAAACCCATTCAGACATGGGGAGAACGTGCAACACGTGACTAGGATCTCTGCAGCTATGAGGGTGCAGCAGCACTAATCACTGCACCACTGTGCCACCATGTTAATTGTCCTTTTCTAATTTAACTAAGTAAACCTCTGTTTTGAATATATTACTTGATTTCTTATGATTTTTATAAACATACTTTCATATTTAAAGGCAAAACATGTTTTAACGTTTCTTAACATTTGTGTATATTCTAAATATATATAATTAAGACGTGGAAAAGGGTCTAAGTAAATGCCTCTGAATTGCTAACAAAAATGATTGGATACTTAAAAAACTTAAGTGCCACAGTGACACAAGTGGATAGCTCAGTCACCCCACAGAAGCCATGAATGTCTATGAATGACATCAATGAACATCAAATCAAGTAAACGTGTGTTGCTTTTCTAGCTAAATAAATCTGTTGAATTTGAATGCTTAATTGAGCAGTTAAAACAGTTTTAGTTAGGAAAAAAAAATCCCTGATTGCGAGAAAGCAAACTCGTCACTATCAGCTATCCAACCTTCTTTGTCAGTTACAAACTTACAGTATATGCAAATTGCCTAATTCAAACTTTCAGGGTGTTGCTCTGCATTTGTAAATTAAAAGGGACTGTGGTGGCCTAGCGGTTAAGGTACTGGGGCCCAGGGGACCTTTGCAGGAGGGCCTGTCCCAGAGGATGGGGAGAAGCCACGTTCACGTTGTAGAATCTCGTAAATGTGCTCAGGGAGGACCATGACGCCGCCGCACAGATCTCTTCCAGTGGAACTCCTTTCAAGGCTGCCCAGGAAGTGGAAACGCCCCTGGTGGAGTGCGCTTTTACCCTGCCTGGCAGGGGGCAACCTCCTGTCCTGTAGGCATGGCAGATGACCTCCACAACCCAGTGGGAGAGGCGCTGCCGGGACAGGGGACACCCTAGCCTAGTCCCATGACACACAAACAGCTGGTCTGAGCGCCTTATAGCAGTAGTGGCTGCGATATACGCTTCCAGGGCTCTCACTGGGCACAGTAATTCGGGCCCACCACCAGTCCTTCCTGATGTGGGGTGGAATCGTGCCAATCTCAGTGGCTGGTTACGCTGGAAATTAGCGTAATTTAAAGCGTAAAGGTATTTTAGGGACAAAAGCAGTGTTTGGCCACAAGGCAACACCGGAGCCATCTGGGGCCCATCTGAGGCACGAAGGGCTTATGGATAGAGCATGTAGCTCGCCAACCCTTTTAGCTGATACAACCGCCAGTAAAAAGGCTGTCTTATATGAGAGCCACTTGAGTTCCGCCTGGAGCAAGGGCTCGTATGGTGGGTGGTGCAGGGCATCGAGAACCAGCTGTAGGTCCCAGGCTGGTGCCCGCGGAACTGCTGGCGGGTGCAGCCTACGGGTGCCGCGCAGGAAAAGAGAGACAAGGCCGTGGCTCCCCACTGTGCCGTTGTCAATGTCAGCGTGATTGGATGATATCGCCGCTACGTATACCTTAAGTGTCGAGGGAGAGCGGCCCTTATCGAGGAGAGTTTGAAGAAACTCCAGAATAATGGGCACCGCACAGGAGACTGGGTCCTCGTTGCGGGCAGAACACCACTGGGAAAACAAACGCCACTTGCTTCCATACTGCTGGCGAGTAGAGGGTGCCCTAGCACTCAGAATGGTGTACCTGACAGAGTCTGACACTCCAGTCAGCTGCCGTTCGAGCCTCCCAGTGGCCACACCCACAGTCTGAGGTGCTGGGGGTTGGGGTGCCAAATGAGTCCTCTCGACTGGGACAGCAAGTCCCTCCTGGCCGGGAGACGCCATGGAGCGTCGTGGCACAGGCTCCGCAGGAGAGAAAACCAGGGTCGCGCTGGCCAACACGGGGCTATCAGCAGCACCCTGTGGCCTTCCTCGAGTATCCTCCGGAGGGTCGGCCAAATCAGAGAGAGGGGCGGGAAGGTGTAGAGGAGGACCCTTGGTCAGGGATGTGCCAAGGCATCCTGGCCCAGCGCGCCTGATGCCCCTGTAAGGGAATACCACAGGGGGCATCCAGTCGATTCCTCTGTAGCGAACAGGTCGACTTCCGCTTGGCCGTAGAGGTCCCAGACCATCTGCACTATGTCGCCGTGAAGGGACCACTCTCCCGGGGCAGGCGCCTGCCTGGAAAGGGAGTCTGCAACCCAGTTGTCTCGCCCCGGAAGATGCATTGCTCGCAAGGTGGGTAGGAGAGGTGAGGACCATCTCAGAAGGTCCTGGGTCAGCTTCAGAAGCTGCGGTGACCTGGTGCCACCCTGGTGGTTGATGTGGTAGACCACAGAGGTGTTGTCCGATCGAATCAGAACGTGTCTTCCTTGCAGATGGGGTAAGAAATGCCTCAGGGATAAAAACACGGCCCGCAGTTCCAGCACGTTTATGTGCTTTGAGCGGTTCCGCTGACCCCAGCGGCCTCACACCGCTTTGTGCTGCCACACAGCGCCCCATCCCATGGAGCTGGCATCTGTCGTGACCACCTCCCTGCGACACACGACCATCCCCATAGGGACACCCTTGGTCAGGTAAGCCCTGTTTCTCCATGGTTCCAGGGTGCGGAGACATGACCGCGTCACCATGATCCTGCGATGCCTGTGAAGCCTGGCATCCAGGTGAAGGCTGTTGAGCCACCTCTGAAACGGGCGCAACGACAGCAGACCTAGGGGCACGACCCGAGTGACTGAGGTCAGTTTTCCTAACAGCTGCAGAAAGGTTATGTAGGGGAGCTGCTCGCCCAGCCTGAACTGGCTGAGGCGCTGACGAATATCGTCCACCCTCCGGGCAGCAGGGAAGGCTGTCATGGAGGGCGAATCCAACAGTACCCCCAGAAATGTTGCTGCCTGAGATGGAATTAGGCAGCTTTTTGCCATGTTGACCCAGAGGCCCAGCTGGGACACATGGGCAAGCAGGCAGTCCGTATTGTGCAATGCCTGAGCCCGCGATGGGGCGCAGAGAAGCCAATCGTCGAGATAGGGGAGAACCTTCAACCCTCGGGCCTGCAGAAGGGAGAGGGCTGCCTTTATACACCGAGAGAACACCCTCTGGGAAAGCGAAAGGCCGAATGGGAGCACCCTGAATTGCCAGTGGTGACCCTGATATGCAAATCTGAGAAAACGACGATGTTCTGCCGCAATGGGTACATGAAAGTACGCATCCGTCAGGTCCACCGATGTGAACCACTCCCCCTTTGTCACTGCCTGTAGAGTCTCTGCCGTGGTAAGCATGTGAAAAGGCAAGACCTTTAGGTACTGGTTGAGACCCCTGAGGTCCAGGATGGGACGAAACCCGCCTGTCTTCTTTGGTACAAGGAAGTAGGTGGAGTACAACCCTTTGGGTTGCTGCAGGGGGTCCACTGCCTCGATTGCGCCCTTGGCCAGGAGGGTAGAGAGCTCCTGGCTCAGGGCCTGAGCTTCCACCGGGTTGGAGATGACAGTCGTTCTGACCCGGTGTGGTATGTGAGGCCGCCGTCGGAACTGCAACCGGTAACCATGGGTTAAGGTGGAAATCACCCATGGGTCCGTGGTCTGAGCAGCCCAGTAGTTGAGCTGCTGATGGGAAAAACGTCCGACGGCTGGCCCGGTGGCGTCACTTCCTCCCACCCCGGCCCCTGGGGGGCTTGGGGGGAGGGTGACCAAAGGGCCTGCTCTGAGCCTGTCTGGTTGACTGGCGGACTGGCTCACGAAAGTCTCTAGGTCCCCTCCGTTGTGCCGCACGAGGGTAGGGACCAATAGATCGCCCAAACCCACGAGATGGTGGCCGTGGGTTGGGGCCAGCCGATGGGCGCCTCGGGTTACGGGGCGGCGGAGGAGGCATGCTCCTGTTGAGGCTTGAGAGCTGCTGTCTAGCCTGCTGCACCTGGACAGGTCGTTCCAGCGTTCCATGGCGGCAGGCCCCAACAGACCTCCCGGCACCACCGGGACACTACGAAGGGTCCTACGGCATGTCTCAGTGAACCTTGACTGGGCCAGCCAGACCTGTCGGCGAGCCTGAACTAGGTAGGACATCACACGTCCGAGCTCCCTTGTCATAAACGCAAAGGCCTAAAGTGCCGCATCGCTAAAACTGGTGGCTGTACTTGCCCCACTAGCGTCCTGAAGGGACGCAGAAAGGGCGAACATGAGGTGCGCCAGGGAGTTGCCAAGGCGGCCAGCGCGCGCGCCTGAGTTATAAGCTTTACAGATGAGGTCATCTGTAATGCGGCATTGAGGACGCGGGCACCTAACGTCAGGCAGGGCTTGCTCTGGTGGCACGATACATGAAGCCACCACGGGCTCAACCGCGGGCATCTGGTCCAGGCCTGCCTTGGCCGCGTTTTGCATAGCCGCCAGCACCCGACCATCTGCGGGAAGGCGTGAGAAGGCCTGAGGGTCCCGCCAACAGGTATGCAACTCCCTCAGGTACTGAAAACGGGGTAGGGGGTCGCCCGCACCTAAAGAAGGCGCTTGCAGGAGCAGGTTCCACCTTGGGGATGTCTAGCTGCAATAGAGTAAGGGCCTGATGCATGATGCACTGCATGGAGTCGTCACCCGACCCACTAGCAGTGCTCCGAGACGAGGAGCGCGAAGCCGTCTCCGAGGTGTGGGGTGACTGTGCCCCCTCCTCCCCTCTAAAGTCAGAAGCAGAGGCAGCCAAAGACAATGTGTCGTCCTCCGCAGCCAACTCGGGCATGGTTGGGGACCATGTTGCCGACATGTCCGGCTGGCGTGTCTGGAGCAGGGATTTCATTTCTGCCAGCTCCACAGATAGCTGTGCAACCTTCTTGGAAAGGCCCTGATCGGATTTGGCCCTCTGACTTGTGACAGTGGTAGCCCTGCGCTTGGAGTGCCTGGGCCCGAGCCTCTGGCCAGAAGGGGGAAAACGCAGCCGTCACCAGGGAGTCACACAGCAACTTAGAGGCTAACACCGTTAGCTCGTAATAACTTAGACTTGAATAGCTGGGAGAGGGCGTGGAAAAACGCAGCCGTCACCAGGAACTCACACAACAACTTAGAGGCTAACACCGTTAGCTCGCAATAAACATATGCTTGAATAGCTGGGAGAGGGCATGGAAAAACGCAGCCGTCACCAGCAGGTTACACAGAGACTAAAGGCTAATATCGCCTAGGCTAAGATCGTTAGCTCACTAGTACACTAGGGCTAGAAACATAAAGCTTAGTAAGCTGGGAGAGGGCGGAAGCACGCCGCCGTCACCAGCAAGCTCACAGCAAACTTAGGAGAAACGCTGCGGTTGGAGCCAACCGACAGCGGTTACCTCTGTGCAAGAAGTCCGTCGCAGTCCCAAGGAGGGCGAATACGCAGCTCCAGCCACAGGCAATCGGGACGTCCAAACGACGGAGTGATATTCCGTAAGTAGAACGAACCGCACGCGAGAAGAAAAAAAGGAGCAGAGCCTCGGATGACGTCAAGCTATATAGCGTCTGACTAATCATCCGAGTGGTCACAGGTGTGACTCTTTTGATACTACAGCTCGAACTGCGCATGCGCGAAGGGAAACATTCAGTGCTTAAGCACCGCCTCTGGCGGTCAGCAGGGATGAAATAGAACCAGATCTATCTTGAGAACTATCCTCAAATGAAATAATAAAATATGCCCATGCTAATAAAGAAGTTTCCATGCATCAGCATTTATATTTGCACAAAATGTAGTTATGTAGTTTTGTGAAAGGACTATTTCTGAATGAAGCTATTTTTTGTGAAATGGTTCAAATAATGAGTATTTCATTGTTATTTGAGGATAGTCCTATCTGGTGCTTGTATATTTAAAACTCCACCTACTGTAAATTATCATATTCAGGATCTATCATGTGTGCAAGAGTGTGTTCTGTACTCTAGTGTTATAGCACCATAATCCCATAATTAACCTCTAAATAAAAAAATAATAAAGTACAGGTAAGAAGGTATTCTGAATACTCAGAAATACTTTATTATGACCATTTGTTAGCAGTGGGAATTCAGAAACCAGGAATCTGGACAATAGGAGTTTGTATAGCATGGATAGCCCTTCTTTGGAACTTTACCTAAAATAATGCCTGGGCATTCTATATATGCAATATCTAAACCTGTGGATCACAATAACTTAGATCACTTCCCTCCATTTTGCCAGGTTCTCTCAACATTGGAGTGGAGCAAGGTTGCCAGGACTCTCCACCTATAGCTTTTCTTAATGTAGTTTGGTGGGGTAATTGGATAACATAGGTTTATCCTCTGCAAGCACTTTGTATGAGCAATCCAATTTCACATCCTCATGAAAGGAAAGCCATTATTCCTCACTAAAGGGTGATGCTGTAGTCACCCTCACACAAAATGCAGCCAGAGATTTTCCATAAATCCTCTCAACACTTAACCTTGTTACTGACCAATCTGTATTATTACAATATAATTTTAGATTTGGTCCCATCCCTGTTTTATTATTTATCCAGGAAGCCTTCTTTAAATATGAGCTTTCCTATTTCTAGAACAAATCGATATTTGTAAAATATTTTTTTTTTTAAGTAAACAAACAAAAATAATAATAATAAAATGCTGTATCCAAAAGATAGAGCCATGTTTATTCAAGAGAGATTGTTAAGAATAGCAGTGCTATAAGCCTTCTTGCTCAATAGATTTCTCTTATGCATTCAAAAAATGTGTGAAGTAAACTATTGAACTGTAGAATGTGTTGGGGAACTAGACAATAAATACCTCTGTTACACCCTCAGTCAACCAGTCCATTCAACAGCCAATGTTTGGCACGTTCTTAAAACACGGGAAATATTCCCCATTGTAAACTCATTTTGTTTTAATCACTAGTTGGTCTGAACATTAACATTGGCTTAGTCATTGTGTTTCAATCACCAGCGGGCCTGAATGCTAACATTGACTTGCTCATTGTATTCAATCCCTGGTGGGTCTGAATAGCACCATGGAGATTGTGTGGAAAAAAACCCAACATGTTTTAGAAGAGCTGAATATCTCGAGGTGCCAAGTTCAGACTGACTACAGGTAGAGTTTATATTCAGTCCCATTTAATCTAAGTACTGCTTCAATCTTGCTGAGAGAAAATTACATCTATTATTACTATGATTTTAAATGAAACTGTGTGAGGGAACAAGTATGATCATTATGCTATCCAAACCAACATGTAAAAAGATATTGATTGGTTTTAAGTTTACTAAGAGTTTTTTTGGACATAAAAAATAAAAAATAACTTTTTGTTTGATATAACTTTGATTTGGCAAATAACAGTGCATTAATTACAATTATTTGCCATTTATGTCATATAAACAAATGAAAAACCACAAAGAATTAACAAGAACATCAGAGTACACTCTGAGCACAAATATAAGACATACAGTTTATAACAGGCATATGAAGATACAAGGATGGGAGAAACAGGAAAGTCAGTGTGTACACTCACCGATTACTTTATTGGGTACACTTTCTTGTTTCTACATTCATTGCCTGTTTTGTAAGTTCCAGTTCTCACACAGATGCATATTTATTATACCAATTACAGACTGCAGTCCATCAGTTTCTCAACATACTTTCTTCTTTACCATTACTCTAATGGTCAGGACCCCCTACAGGACCACTACAGATATCATCTGGGCACTAATGAAGGATTAGAGTAAGACTAACACAAACATATGAGCTACTGTCTCTGACTTTATATATACAAAGTGGAGAAATTAGGTAGTTATGTCTAATAGAGTGCACAGTGGGTGAACACTCCAGCAGCACTGCTTCATCTGATTATATCATACCAGCGAAACACAAACTAAAATAGCACCACCACATCAGTGTCACTGCAGTTCAGAGAATAATCACCACCGAACAGAACATGATTAGTGGGGGTTTTGACCATTAGAGAACAGATGAAAAGGGACAAAGTATGTAGTTAAACATAAGGACTGCAACCTAATTGTAGTGCTAAAAAGTGCTTCTATGAGGTATGTGGAATTGATAACATGGTCATTTAGCATAGGAAAGGAGGTGTACCCAGTGTTGATTAACTGATTAAACAGTTGGTAGTAAATATACTGAATACAAGAGAAATAGGCAAGCATAAAGTTGTGTGTATCTTTGGCAAAGATTTGATCAATGTGGCTAAGGTGTGTGAGTAGGAGTACCTCTAAATGGCAATGCATATGGTATGCTATTTGTCAACAGCTGTTAGTACTTCCCAAATAGTGATTGAAGAAGGGACAAAACACAAACTAATATAGGGTGTTCAACTAAAGATATCTCAGCTGGTCCAAGTTGACAAAGAGCTACCGTGACTCAAGTGACAGAGTGTTTTAATGTGTGTTACAGGAGGAATGTGCAACAACATTTTGTGCATCACACCATAGCCACTGGCCAGTAAGAATGCTAGCCGTGCTAACCCTGTCCACCTACAATGAGCATGTAAGCATCAGAACTGGACCCAGGAGCCGTGGATGAAGGTGCCTGATCAGGTAGGTTTTGTTTTCTTTTACATCACATTGACAGGTGTGTATGTGTGCATTGGTTACCTGGGGAAGCTATGACACCAGAATGTGCTTTGGAAAGAAGTCAAGCTGTCGAAAGAAGTGCACTCCTCTGGGTAATGTTCTGCTGGGAAACTCTGGTTCTGGGAATTCAAGTGGATATAAATTTTACATGGTCAACTCACCAAAACATCATGCGCAGGTGTTTACATGTATTTTGGTTGTAAGTTTTAGCAGGAAAGGTAGGGTGATTAGCATATGAATAAATTATGTCACTTTTTGCTATATGAAATAATGGAAATACGCTCTTACTTGTCTTGTTTGCTACCTGCTAAGTATTCCCATTTGGGTTAGGGTTGCTAGGTGTCTGACAGTCCAGACAGTCCAGCTTTTAGTTTGATGTTTGAGTCTGATCTGTAATGTTGACTAGAAGGCAAAATGTCAGATTGAAAAACACTATATCTATATATTTTTTCACATACACACACACACACTTTTACCCATCTAAGCATTGTGTAAAACAGGTGTTAAAACTCACTTCAATGACAATTACTACATGAATTCATATATTGCTCTTGCATAAAGGCATACATGGCACATACTCACTCACTTCATGCATATTCATAATGACTTATAATGTATTACATGTATTAATCAATGATTTCGCTCATAAATTACCACATGAATTAATGTTATTTTTTGTACCCGCATAGTAAAGTGTCACCAAATAATCTTTAAAATAAACCAACCTTAAATGTAACAATCCATTTTTTCACTAGAAGTAGTCCCTGAGGGATATTAACATTTTTAGACATTGAAACAATGATTTATTATATGTATAATCCAGTGGTGACTGGTGTTTTTTTAAATAATGAAAGCAAACTTGTTTACATGCTCACTTGATTTTACTTCGTAGCCATAACAGACACATTTACATTTACGGCATTTAGCAGACGCCCTTATCCAGAACGACTTACAACTCCTACAGCATAGGGATCTCACTTATATTACATGCACCATTTTATTTTTTAAAATACTACATTCCATCAACATCACTTAATGGTATACAGACTTTGATAAACTGTTTAATGATCGCATTTTCATGAGACTGAAGGAAAGCTGGACTTCCCATGTAGTCCTAAAGCAATCACCTGTGGTTTCTCATACAGCTCTGCCTAATTACTGTGTAGAGAATATGACTGCTGAAACTGAAATGCGAAAAATATGATTATAACAATAGAGAAGTAAAAAAGAAGTTGGAAGAAAATTGAGTTTTGATTAAATGATTAATGAGCCTACATTTTGAACTTCAGAGATCACTGTGTGTGACTAAATATACACAGACTGAAAACAGTCTGCTTTTTCGGCAACATTTTGATTAGCCCATGCCAATTGTAGTCTTGTTTGCATGTATTAGCTAAAGTTTGGTTTTCTGCTGCAATAGCCTTAATGCTTGTAGTTCAATGTGTTGTGCATTTAGAGATGCTCTTATGTATACCTTGGTTATATCATGGCTCCAGGGGCTGATTGGCCCCTGCATTGCAGTTCAGAGGCCATGTTATGTGGGATCATGTCTATGCAAAGATCTCAACATGCATAGCTGACATATCATCATGGATGGCGGATCACCACCCCAAGCTATATCCTGGCAAGACATAATTATTGCTCTTTTCAGGTGACTCTTGTCCCTACCAGGACCTTGTCCTCTCAATTGACAAGGCTCAGATCTCCCCCTCTCTCATGGCATGCAACCTGGGGGTGACAATGGCCAACCAACTCTCCTTTTCTTTCTACATTGCTTACATCTCTCAATCGTATCATTTCCTACTTTACAACATCAGAAGGATCCATCCATTTCTTTCCACAGAGGCCACACAGATTCTGGTTCAGTCCCTTGTCATCTCAAGACTGGATTACTGCAACTCTCTCTTAGCGGGGCTAGCTCTGACCGCTATCCGATCCTTACAGCTGATCCAGAATTGAGCTGCAAGACTTGTGTTCAATGTTCCCAAGTTTATACACACTACACCACTGCTCCGCCCTCTCTCGACTGACTCCCTGTAGCTGCTTGTATCAGATTTAAAACACTGATGCTTGCTTACAAAGCTCAAAATGGGCCTGCATCCTCCTACCTTGCAGCATTTATCACACCTCGCACTGCACCTCTCACACTCCAGTCTTCTAGCACTGCTCGACTCTTGGCTCCTAAGTGGTGAAATGAACTTCTTTTCAATGTTCGAACAGCCTAGGCTATGGCTATCTTCAAACGCCTTTGAGGACCCATTTTATTCCGCAATTACCTCAACGCCCCCTACCATCTCTAAAAAACACTTATTCAATATTGTTTCACTTATTGTGTTAAAATGGATCACCTAATTTTGTACTTAGTATACTGAACAAATATGAAATGTAACTTTTTTTTGTTTGTTGTTTATTTTGTATATTTTTTAATTATAATATGAATGTAATTGGGTGTAACTATGTTAAAATACACAGCCATAATACATAATGTAATGTAATGTAAATGGGAAGGGCTTTTTGAAGCTATGTTTGTGTACGGTCACATTTGCTCACGCGGAGATCCTCCACCCTCATAGTTTGCTGAAGCTCGCATTCAAGCTGGTACCATATATGCTAGACTGACAATAAATCTGGTTACTGAGCAGACCAAGAAAATGTAATTGGAGACCCTCCTGGGTAACCCTCGACATGGTTGGGCGACCATTATCCTGATGGAAGTGGCAGTTGAAAACCCTGCCATGAGAGGCTACACATGGCTGCAGGATGTCCTGCACATATAGCTAAGTAGTTAATGTTCCTGCGCAACTGTCATATGCGATGGCTCCCTAGACCATCACACCAGCATCTTTGACATTATACCCCTCCACAACTAAGGCATGTTTGAAGCACTCACCATTAGGCATCTGTAATCAAACCCGGCCACCGACAAGCTCCAAAGTGAAACTGGAATTAGTCACAAAGACAAGACCGTCCCAATTCATAGCCCTTGTATTGCATTAGAAAGTTACCCATGTTTTTAGTGTTAGCGGGTCAAATTTGACCTGAATGAAATAGGCCTGATAATTCTCAAAAACAATATCATCCAATGTTGTTTCTCACCTCATAGCTCACTTAGTATATATTTAAATCCATGTAAACACTTTTCATCTCACAATAAATCACCGGTTTTCATTTAAAAAACATTTAAATTTACTATAGGGAATTTCCTGTAGTAAAGAAAAGTGGTAAGGATATTATTTGAGTCTAATAGACTAATATCAGAGCATACTGACCAAAAATTGCTTGTGTTTTCATTTTTAACATTTATATCTATGGTGACATCTGTGCTGTTACAGGTCTATTGTGACTCATATAGATAGGACAAAGACAAAAAGTTTTCATAAAACCAACTTCAATTTTAGACAGAATGTCAAGTGAAAAATTGAAAATAAACCTATAAATTGAACACTGAAAAACAATTTTGTGTGTGTGTGCATGCGTGTGTAAGTATGTATCAATATTCTGCAGGACAGTTTGTGTTCCAGCCGGAAAAGGGTGGGATAAGGTGTGTGTGTGTGTGTGTATGTGTGGTGAGGAAATTTAGCCATATTTGATCCACATAGCAACCAACACCTTTAATGTG
>JAUZSU010169651.1:0-13253 GCA_034780255.1 Parotocinclus maculicauda | reverse complement strand
GCCAAAGGGGCTTTGAATTGAGCCTTCAATTTGACTATGATTTGGATGCCGCCACGCCACTCGGCCTTTAGTTCCGCCAAAGGGGCTTTGAATTCAATCTTCAATTTGCCTCTTTGGTTATGCATGCCGCATAGCCACTCTAAAGGCCTTTGGCGCCGACTAATGGGCTTTAAAATAAAACTTCAGTTTTCCTCTCGTTCTGGATGGCGTCGCAAAAGGGGGATTAATCTGAACCTTTTAGGTGTTGTTCTCCCGAGTGTTGAATGTGTGAAGAGTATGAGATGGAATACGAAAGGAGCAAGAAAGTATTCTGTGTCATTTTTCACGGTAAGAGTTTGATTTTTATGATATTTTGTGTATTAGAATATAAGGAGTATTTCAGAATGAAAATGAAGGTGATTTGGGGTACACACACACACACACACAAGGAAGGTCCTTGTCTTTCATCTCAGTTGTGTTGATGCCTATTTTTCTACGGCCTGCCAGCATTTTAATACAGATTTTAACAGGTTTGTTTCTCAGATCTCATTGCGTGGTAAATATCATCTATCAATCACAATAACTGCAGATTGGAAGAGTTTGTCTTTCATTAGTATTTCATTATCTGCCTTGGCTGTTTTCTTTTCAATCTAGGCAATTTGGTCATTATTTGAGAAGTTATTTGTGTAGTTAATGAGATGTCTACACAGGGGAAGTTCGAAACAACAATGAATATTCATAGGCTGGAGCAGGTACCGTTGCTATATGTGAACAGTGATTCACTCCAGGCTGACGTGTGAAAATTGGTGAGAAATTAGCTCAGAATGGGCCAGGTCTTTGTCTTGCCAGTGAAACAGAAATGATGGATGTGATCTGAAAGACGCTGTGTAAAACAGCTCCTACACACATTCTGTACAATTTACTTTATCAAGCCTACAGTTTGTCATGCACAAGTGGTTGGAAGAAATGGATTTCAGTGAGTAATTGGTACAGAAATACAAATATTATTCTGATTGTACTTTTTTAATGAAGCATGGGTGCGTCATTCTGTCCTGATAAGATTAGCACTCTTATTACGGCAAGTGACCTGATTCATTTGTTCATTCATCTGCAGTAAAGGTTTCATCCTGATTAAGATAAGCGCTGGGTTTAGGATCCACTCATGATACTATGTTCTGTGGTGGTAAACCAGTTAACCATTTGAAAACTATGAAAAATAAGACTATGGAAAAGAATACTATCAAACTGTCACTGTTGGGTCCTTGAGAAAAGACCTTAACCCACATTTGAACAATTGTTCATTTCTAAGAACAGAACTCATCCATTATTCTGAAAGTTGCTTTTAACATAACAGGTATCTCCGCTTCAAAACTACAGAGTCTGGAGCAAATGTACAACTTGTACATGTAACTACTTGGGGAAAGCACAGGGTGATTGCAGGTGGAACATCCATTTGTACGCAAAAGTGAGAATATCTAAAACCATTACATGCACAAAGTCACTATATAACAGTAAAGGATTGCGTTATTGGTTTTAAATATGGAGCAAGGGAGCAACACAGAGGTGCAGTGGATAGCACTGGGATCTCTGGTATGATCCTGACCCTGAGTTTGTCCTCCCCATGTCTGTGTGAGTTTTCTACAGGTACTCCAGTTTCCTCCCACATTTCAAAGACATGTGTGTTAGGTTAATTGTGTTTCCAGAGTGCCCTTAGTGTGTGTTTGAATGTGTGTGACTAAATGGTCATTTGGGGTGTCTAGATTAATTATATTATGCATTTATATAATAATTTATAAGATACAATACAAGACACAATGGCTTTGCTCAAGGGCAGCTTGACAGCCTTGGGCCTTGAACCCTGGTCCAAAGTCTAATACCTTAACTGCCACCAATTAACCAATTAACCTAACACAGATGTATTTGAACTGTGAGAGGAAACTGGAGTACTCAAGGTCAAGTTTCAATTTATTTCTATAGCGCTTTTTACAATGGTGCATTTTTTCAAAGCAGCTTTACAATATTATATTATCTTAAAAGGCCAATCCCAAATAGAACAATCCTAGGGCGACAGTGGAAAGGAAAAACTCCCTGAATATAGAAGAAAGAAACCTTGGGAGGACCAAGACTCAAAAAGGGACCCATCCTCCATGGAAGGCCTATATATTAATTGAATTAAGTTGTAGTAATAGTAAAATTAAGTAAATGTTAAAAAAGGCAAACGAATGTCCTTGGCATCATTATTTTCAGTTAATAGGGCTCTCAAGTCTCATGAATATTATTTATGGTGCCATCAGCAACTCATTTTTACAGATTTTCTGCCTGAAGACTAGACATATATCACTGAAAGTACAATTACTGTAATGAAACAAACACACAGAGACTGAGCTAATTGTATTTCCAGTTTTTAGTGGCAGACTATTGAAAGCCCAATTTTTGACAAAAATGACATATGCTTCACATCAGTTGACCACTAGCTTTACCCAGATACCTGCCAACCTAAAAGAATCCTGCCACCTGACATTGTTTCTTAGCAGTAGCTAATTCCTGAGTTGATCAGTAATCTCTTGTTATAGGTACGAGGCCAGGTTTCGCCAGAAGCTCCTGGAGTTGACAGATGCTAATAATGTGGCTTCTCTCTTTCTCACCGCTGCAAACCGTTGGCTGGAGGTCCGAATGGTAAGTTACCAAGTTAACACGTTCCCAGCAAAAATTACACTAATTAACAAAAATAACACACCCAGATAGAAATGTCAGATATTTCAATTATTACCGGTGGTCTGATTAGACACTGGGTCTTGCCACAAGAGCACTCTCCGAAGCTAATTTTGGATAGTGTACCTTTTGGCGAGAGCTCAGTGTCTGCTAAACATGTCTCCTAATGGCCCCGACAGACCACCAGTAGAAAGTATTTCTTGTTCTACCAACAAACACGAGCAGCTCCCACAGTTTTGTTGCCACCATTCACACAAACCACCAGTTCACACCAGTTTCTGCCTGAACCAGGATCTACAGGCTGCAACATCAGTAGGCATATGTTTTATATCAATAATCTATCACCAAACGGTACACTACCCAAAATTAGCCTCTGAAAGTCTAAGACACCCTCTTGTGGCAAGACCAAATTCCCAATCATTTGCATATCTGTGCTTTATTTTTTGGCAATAAGTGTACCTTCACAAACACAACTGACATTCTGACTTTTAATATGCACTGACTTGGTGGGATTTTCCTGTATTACATGGCACTATAGATGTACAACACATATAATTATTTTAGGTTCCACTGATAGGAGGTAGACAGCTGTATATTTAGCAATGGAAAATATCACAACCTCTGTGATATGGACATGATATTTTTAAACCTATTATTGCTTACTTTTAATTTGGACCTTTCCAGGAATATGTCGGCGCCTGCATTGTACTCATAGCTGCAGTGGCATCCATCACCAGCTCTCTGTACAATCACCTGTCCACTGGCCTGGTGGGACTGGGCCTAACATATGCTCTAATGGTATGGCATGCTCAACACATTTATTACTGCTTTTACAGGAGAAAGTCAGGGTAGTGTTCCATGATATGACGCTTAATAGAATTTGGATGACACGGCAACTGAATGATCTGAAGCAATAATTAAAGATTCAAAATAGGGTAAATTTGTATTAAACATTGGTCAACTCCAGACCTTATACCAACGCACAGGGAAATGCTAATGTTCATTTGGTTGGCCTTCATAGCTCAGGAGACTTAAGGGTGATCCTTATTTATGTTTCTTTTAGACATCACATTTGTCATATGTTTCTACCATTATTTTGTGGGAGAAATAAAATTAAACAAAGGGAGACATAAATACTTTTGAGAATAAGGAGCCAACACTGTGTTTATCTTAAGAAGTTAATTGGTTGTAAGATCAGTCCAGTTGGTGTGAAGCGCTGGAAGCGCCCCATAAGCTGCCTTTGTTAGAAGACGTATAAAATGTATTATTTAAGATGAATGAATGAAATTCATGGTCTGGAGAATAACTAGAATATTCATTAAGTTTTGATCATCAAATGAAAACATAAATGTGAATGTAAATGTATGAGCCTATGTTAATTGTAAAAGTGTGTTAGTGAAAATTTAGGAAAATTGGGGAAACCATTGTTAAGTGCTAAGCCTTAACATAATGGACTAGCATGGTCATTATTTAACAAATCGTAATATTATATCATTTGGTTTAAAATAGCAAAACAGTTGGTATGTGTAATATTAGAAAATGTTTAGTTTAAAAGTTGATTTTGGGACAGAATAGTTGACATGTCTCATTATGACCTCATTATTGGGAATTCTGATTAGCCGCTACAGGAAATGTTATTGCTGTTAACAAAGCAAACCAGTTTCTAAACACAAGGGCTTACATAATAATAAAGAAATGAAAAGTACGACTTGCTTGAGTTAGTAATTGAGGCAGATTGAGCTTGTTTATAATTCAGACTTAGATCAGACCACATTTTATTGCGTGTTGTCAGGTGTCAAACTATCTGAACTGGATGGTGCGTAATCTGGCTGATATGGAAGTGCAGTTAGGAGCGGTGAAGAGGATTAACAACCTGCTTAAAACAGAACCAGAGAACTATGAAGGGCTACTATGTGAGTAACAGGCTTTTATAATACTGCTAATGACTAATGACTCATCTACATACAATTACTCAGCTGCAGGAGATTTAAAATTTTAATTTAACGGATATCCGTATAATTTTCATATCCTTGTAACATTTGCTGAATTATTTTCTTGTCACTCTTTTCACCCCCATCTGGTTTCTGTGTTGTCACCCATTCATTTGTCTCTCCTGTCTGCCATTGACCACACACACACACACACACACACACACACACACACACACACACGCACACACACCACCACCACCACTTTTTTTTCTCTCAGCTCCATCTCAGGTCCCAGATGGCTGGCCGCAGCAAGGTGAGATTCAAATCCAGAACCTGAGTGTGAGGTACGACAGCAATCTGAAGCCTGTACTAAAACATGTCAATGCCCACATCAGATCAGGACAAAAGGTACAGCAACACCTCTCTGGATTCCCTACACAAACTCTGTGACACGCAACAGACATAACACTAATCTCTGTTCAAATATATACTCATATATAAACCTTCACGAAATTCCGATGTGATGTTGACTGTGCCCAGTATGACTACAAATATATACAACAAAAATGATCTTATGATCTTTTATTAAAGGTTGGCATCTGCGGCAGGACAGGAAGTGGCAAGTCGTCCTTCTCCCTAGCCTTCTTCCGAATGGTGGATGCCTTTGAGGGTACCCTTTAACATCATCTACTATTATCCATGTTCAGTTATGTGATACTTTTATCTGCAATGGTGCTGTTTTTGTGCTTCTTTTAATAGGACGGATAATTATAGATGATATTGACATAGCAAAGCTGCCCCTTCAGACACTGAGGAGCCGTTTCTCTATCATCCTCCAAGATCCAATTCTCTTCAGTGGAACAATCCGGTTAGGCTTTTTTTTAGAAATGTATTCATCTTTGATGGAGCGATTGAGTTCGGACCATGTTATTATTTCAAAATTTTTCCCAGTTTGGACATACTAGCTGAGTAGAATGGCTGACAATTAACAAATGAAGCAACAACAGCTTCTAGTGCAATGTCAAACAGTAGTTTAGTACTTATACATAACATATTAGACTTTCATGAGTAACAAGTGTCAATGTGTCATCATTAAGGGAAAGAGAAATGCCTTAATTTCGACCCAGTTTAACTAGTTATCCTTGGAATCCTGGCTATAGATCATTATGGGTGTTGACTCTTGGGGAAATGTCTGTACTGTACTGTAGTGCAAGCTATCCGTATGCTTGTTCAACATCAGCATATGACAGATACATTGAAATGCTAATTTGACCCTTCTACAGTCTAAAAAAACTTAATTAGGGTACGCTAAAGATTGGAAGGAAGATGGGTGGAAAAGAGTATTATGGAGTAACAAATTAAAATTTTTAATATTTGGGTAAAGTCGTTGATAGTTTGTTATATATGGTCATTATATCTTTGCAAAAAAACAAAAACATGTAATCGTGGTCTAAAACTTTTTGCACAGTGAAGTAAATGAAAATAAATGTCCAAATTATATTTACATATTGGCAACAGTAAACCAATGTGAATAGCATGGTTTTCACTTAGGACATTCAACTAACTAGTTTTGTATCCAGATTGTGTGTTCTTTACTTTACAATGTACTGTGTTGCTATACTATTATATTGCTATACTGTGATCAATGCACCTAGTCCCAGTACAGCCATATGCCTTCATTTGGGTTTTCATTAGGTTTTTGGTTGCACATTCACTGAATAGGAACGGCAGCAGGTACAACCTGTCTATGCACATCATTCAGTTAGGGTAAATTTGATTTACAAACATTTCTGGCTAATGTATCTAACAAGTAATGGAAGTATACTTCACCAAAGACCTATAGTGTTTGGCTCCATTATGTTGGTGTGTCTAGTCATGCGGTAAGATACTGATTTTAACAGATTGCAGCAAGCCATTTTATAGCCTAAATGGCATTGTGAAACAGCTCTCCATTACGTCTTAGATAAATTGGGCTCGTAGATCCATGTAAATACTGGATAACAAGCATGTCCTGATTGATCAGCTACATTTATGGAATATTTACAGATGTGTACATTCGAATTTGACTAACATGCTCTAAATTACATTTTTTGTTTAGTTTTAATTTAGACCCAGAAATGAAGGCTACAGACAGTATGCTTTGGGAAGCACTGGAAATAGCGCAACTAAAACCTGTAGTCCAGCTCCTGCCTGGAGGACTCGGTAAGGGTGGTTTAAATTAACTAAAACTGACTAATTGTTTACTTACAATATAATTATGTAGTTTAAACAAACAATGCATATTTAGCAATTTCATTTAGAACTTCGAAGCAAATAAACTATTAATCACACATTTATCATGTTTAAGTTAATCCAATAGTTTCGTGTTTGAAGATAAAGAAATCTTTTTTTTCCTTTTAAAACAGCACATAGCCACAAGGGTCACCAGGATGTTCTTATTACTTTTTAACATTTCTATATCATTATTTTGATCTTTGTACAATTTCTCTAAGGACTGCCAAGTCAAGTAAGGTCAAATTTATGTATACTTTTTACAACAAAGCAAAGCTTTTATAACTATCTACGCCCAACACCCTAATAGAGCAAGCCTAGGGTAGCAGTGGAAAGGAAATACTCCCCAATTGTTATAAGCAAGAAACCGTGGGAGACTTAAAAAAGGACTTGGGTAACCTAGATGATATACACAACAATTAAACTGTCACCTAGTTAATAAGTCAAATCTATTTATACAAATAGTTTAAATAAACAAAAACTAAATATAACTAAATATAAAAAAAATAAAAAATAACTTTTTAAAGAAAATACTACAAGTACAATATAATAATATATAGACTACGATAAATTAAATAGAATACAATATTATAGAATATAAAACTATAGTATAAAAAACATTTACAGTATTTAACAGACGCCTTTATCCAGAGGGGCTTATAAAAGTGCTTTAAGACATCAGTAATATAATCTATTCCTAGTGTTAGGCTGTTAGTCGAGGTAAGTACGGAATAAATGGGTCTTCAAATGGTGTTTGAATATAACCAGAGACTCAGCTGTTCGAATAGCAGACAATAGTATTTATAATAAATTAAATAATAAATATAATGATGTAGAGAATAAGTGAGTTTTGACATGTAGTCCAGTAAACAAAGTCACTGTAGTTTCATGTGGCCTTAGTGGTTAGGTTTTGGTAGCATGGCATGCTCAGTGAAACGGAGGAAGGAAGAGGGCGTTATTGCCCTTAGTAATGGTATGAGGACTGGAACTGGTACCGAAAGTACAGTGTGAGACATTGTGAACTCCAGTTCAGTACCTTTTATGTTAAATACTCATTTGTTTAGTAGAGGCAAATAAGATGCAAAGAAAACACTTTTACTGGTGCAAAAAGCACTAAATTAAATTCTGTTTGAAAGTGCTAGACTATCTCAACATTCCCTGATCTTGAAAGTGCACATCCTGCAATTTTCCAGCTCTTGCAAATATGGGGCTGTTGATCCCCCTCCCAAATCCCCCTTAATTACAGCTCTGGGTATTACTATATGAAAGAATTTAAAGCCAGCATTAATTCAAAGAAACCCTATATCACTTGTGTCAGCTGTTTGAAGCAGCTACTTATAAATACTGCCCACTCAGTGTAATAAGTAAATCATTACAGTTGCTGTTTACAGTCACTGAAGATGGGGGCAACAGTAAAAAAAGCCTGAAACTAATAAGGCTTGTATGTGTTACACTGGAGGCTATTTTATGGTTTCTATATCTAGTATTGCAATATGTATTTTTCTCTTCATGTTTCTGTGCTGTTACGTGTTTTAGATGCCATGGTGACAGAAGGTGGGGAGAACTTTAGCCAAGGCCAGCGTCAACTGTTCTGTTTGGCACGGGCATTTGTGCGTAAAAGCAGCATCTTGATCATGGATGAGGCCACTGCATCCATAGATATGGCTACGGTAAGAAAGAGAATAGCAGGGAGGGTAGGGAAGAGAAGGTACTACTTATCTCCCTAGACTGTCCTGTCATAATGACTGACTCTCAGTGATGAGTAAATGGATCGTGGTGGTATTAAAGGAACAAAATAAACTTTATTACTTTACTGGGTAGGTAGAAAAACAGGAGGGATTGACATGACATTTGATGACTTTGATGGCTATACTTCTGTAGTGGTGTTGAGTCTAAGAGGATACACAAATTTATATATACTGCTCCCAAAAATTAGGGGATATTCAAAATATCCATGTGGACATTCAAATTGTATATCTGAAATCTATTATGAAATACATCTGAAATGTATTAGTGTGGATTTTGTTGTCAGGTGGAAGTTGGTTAGTTCAAGCCATACTATTGCCACTGTATGCTAATGGAATTCAGTGCCTGTACGCATCAAATATAGACCTGTTCACGGTAAAGGTGGCTAGAATATGATAGATCACTAATTAAAAGTTCAGGGTTTGTGATTCAGGTGTAAGATCCAGTAGTTCATTAAGACCCACACATAAAGGTCAGTTGGTGAACTTACATGGACTGACATGCCCTCCAGGTAGCACATTAACGTGTACCCAATGACTCGGAACACCACCCTCCTTCTCCCCAACAGACCCATGGGGTCAAAATGGGAACTGAAGGTGCTTAAGTGAAGCAGCAATATATTGTGCTGTCCCACCACCTCAACCTCTGAGGAAAAGAAGGTCAGACAAGGAATCATCTTACTGCCACTGCAGCAGCAGCCCCACCAGGCGATGAAGGTGTTAGCAAAAATGGATGGTGAATGCAATTAAATTTATTCACTGATACAAGTGAACTTATTCTTACCAAAGAAAGTCCGAGGGACTGTGGAATTGGGCATGTCTAAAGTATGAGTAAAAAGCAGGAAACAATCTTGAAAAAAGGGAACAAGAACTGATAATACTTTTCGCAATATAGTGTAGACCTTAATACACATTATTTATATTTATTGTATATGTGCAAAAGCATTATAATGTATTTATTAATCTATATACTTGTTTGCTTTTTTTTTACAATATTTTTTGCAGGTAATGCAGATTTTTATGGTTTTGTGTACATTTACTTTGCAGGAAAGTATTTTACAGAAAGTTGTAATGACAGCCTTTGCAGACAGAACAGTGGTGACTATAGCGGTAAGTAATCAACAGTAATGGTCACTTTATTATTAATTACTAATTGAAATCACCAAATCATGTTGCAGCAGTTAATAAAGTAATGGAGAAACAGTCCCAACAGGTTATGTTCACATCAGCTATCAGAATGGGGGAAAGTATGGTTTGAGTTTGGCTCTGTGGTTTTAAGCGTGCCTTGAGTGGTTTGAGTTTTTCTGTAGTTGCCGATCCAGTGAGATTTAAAAACACAACATAATTTAGAGTTTGCTCTGTATGGTGCACCAAAGAGGACTGCGGTAGCCTAGTGATTAAGGTACTGGACTCTGGACCTGATGGTCCAGGGTTCAAATCCCACCTACGCCAAAGCTGCCACAGTTGGGTAGTTAAGCAAGGCCCTTAACCCACCACTGCTTGAAGTGTAAGACTATAAGTTGTAAGTTGCTCTGGATAAGGGCATCTTATTAATGAAAGAGGCCAAAGGAGAATGGCCAGATGTGTCTGAGCTGACAAAAAGGCTACAGTAACTCAAATAACTTTTCGATACAATTGTTGTGAGAAGTAAAGCAGCTCAGAATGCACAGCATATCATACCCTGAGGTTGGTGGCCCTAGTAAAGTAAACCCAAATAAGGTGCTTAGAAAGTGTACACATGTCATGACACACAATATGTGTAGTGGTTGAGTCAGTTTTAGTAAACAAGCTCACATTTCACTTTGAACCCTGCAGCATCGAGTGCACACCATCCTGAATGCAGATCTGGTCATTGTGATGAAGAGAGGGGAGATTCTGGAGTATGATAAACCAGAGTTGCTCCTCAGTACCGAAGGCAGCACCTTTGCCTCGTTTGTTCAGGCAGACAAATGAACTCCATTTAAGGTGCAATTGTACTATGTATTATTGTTTTTATATTCCATCATGTAACATATTTGTACATACGATATTACCTCTATACTAAAATAAAAGACAATGATTATATACTCGTGTTCTAATTTGAATATATAAGTTTGTTTCAAACAAAGGAATAACATCACAAAACAATTTTAATGCAATTAAAGAAAAATGTTTTAATGGAATAATGTGCAGTACACTGGGAAAACACATTTATATCATATGTATAAAATATCTAATACAGTAATTACAGTAACTACAAATGAATGGACATCTTTTAAACCTTTAGCTACAGTCATGAGTGAAGTTTGGGTTTCCTTCTACCACCCAAAAGCGAGCCACGGAGTGGATTGGCAACTCTCTAGGGATGAGTGAGTATAAGTAACTGTGTAGCAACCTCCAAAGAATGGACAATCCAGCCTGTATTCCTATGTTTCACCAGGGTTCCCAGAAAAGGGGCCCAATCCCGATCCTGGATGAAAGAATATAACACTCACAAAAATCAGGTGATAATTTTGACTGTGGTAGCCTAGCGGTTAAGGTTCAAATCCCACCTCTGCAAAGCTGCCACAGTTGGGTCCTTGAGCAAGGCCCTTAACCCACAACTGCTTGAATTGTAAGATTGTATAAGTTGTAAGTTGCTTTGGATAAGGACGTCTGCTAAATAATGTAAATGTAAATATTTCAAAATGCACAGATGCATAATGAAAGGATTCACACAACTGTAAATTATGCTAATTACACTTAAAGAAATAGTCAAGCATATGATATTACCAGTGGCAATAATGTACATGCATGTGCATCAGGGAAATATAATGACATACAGTACTGTGCTTGTCTTACACGATCTTACGGCATCATTAGAACTTGGATAATATTTTTTTTCAATTTAACTTTATTCCAATATGTGTGAACCTAAGCCTATCTTAGCCTTTTTTACCCTGTTCCCCTTTTCAAAAACAGTGTTTATTTTGTTTTTTGTTTTTGCTGCTATCCTACCAAAAAGACCATTCCTGACCAAGCTTCTGTAGGACTGTAGACAGGTCAACTTGGCAAGCAGAGTGTTAATTAAGGGAAGGTCACACTAAGTACTTGCCAATGTACAACCCCAAAGGTAAATAAAAACAGAATATGATGATTTGCAAATGCTTTTCAACCCATATTCAATTGAATACTTTACAAAGTTAAGATATTTCAAGATATTTCATGTTCAAAGTGATAAACCTTCTTGGGTTTTTTTTTGCAAATATTCACTCATTTTGAATTTGATGCCTGCAACTCATTCCAAAATAGTTGGGACAGGGGCAACAAAAGACTGGGAAAGTTGAGGAATGCTCAACAAACACTTATTTGGAACATTCAACAGGTGAAGGGGCTAATTGGAAACAGGTGAGTGTCATGATTGGGTATGAAGGGAGCATCCCCGAAAGGCTCAAGTCGTTCACAAGCAAGGATGGGGTGAGATTCACCACTTTGTGAACAACTGCATGAGCAAATAGTTCAACATTTTAAGAACAAAATTTCTCGATGTTCAATTGCAATGAATTTAGGGATTTAATCATCAACAGTACATTGTATCATCAAAAGATTCAGAGAATCTGGAGAAATAAGCGGCAAGTCCAAAAACCAACATCGTTTTGTAACGGATATTACCACATGGGCTCAGGAACACTTCAGAAAACCATTCAGTCAGTGAACACCGTTCATCTATCCATCTACAAGTGCTAATTAAAACTCTACCATGCAAAGCGAAAGCCATATATCAACAACACCCAGAAATGCCGCCGGCTTCTCTGGAAGTTCTTCAATCTGAGATGGACTGACACAAAGTAGAAAAGCACAGCATACAGACTGAATCTTAAATCTTTACTCTTAAAGTGTTATGTATTGCTTAAGGCTGCATACTTTTTTTTTTACTTTGTGGATTGGCTGTATCCAGTTATTGAACAGATACTGTCATTCTCACAGTAACCAAGACAAATCTGTACAGGCTTCTACTGACAAGTTATGCAAAGTAACACAAGTGATATTGGTAAATTTGGATTGGATTTAGATTTGTCTCCATGGTGTTTCCAGATCATTAGAATTGTGGCGTATACTTGCTTTGATTACGCTGTTTTAACAACTGCGGTTTAGCATGTTTTTTTTTAATATACATTTTTAAAACCCTGTTATCAGTATATCCTTTATTTCAGAAAATGGTTTGAATGACCCAATATGCTTTATTTTCTATGGGGAAAGCTAGAGCTAGGTTCTGTATTTTAATGGTGTTTTTGCTAAACAAAACAATAATACATTATTGCCAAGTTAGCAACAGCCATTTGCTAAACAACTGACACAGGGCATATTACTGAAAGTTTTATTGGAATGTAATCCCAAGAAATCGGTAGCATTTAAAAAATATGCCCATTAATGAAATACACATCACTGGTAAAGGGTGGACCGTGATGTTTCTGTCTGTATCAGTAGATGAATAATGACCTCTCGCTCGGTTGGAGTAGATGGACCATGACGGCTCTTCCATTGAAATTGGATGGATCACGTCTCTCTATGTTAGTGAGTACATTTACATTTACAGCATTTAGCAGACGCCCTTATCCAGAGCGACTTACAATTCATACAATCTTGCAATTCAAGC
>JAUZSU010169640.1:0-13253 GCA_034780255.1 Parotocinclus maculicauda | reverse complement strand
ACCCATGCAGGCACGGGGAGGACATGCAGACTCCACACAGAAAGGTCCCAATTCACTCCACGCTGGGATTGAACCGGTGACCTTCGTGCTGTGAGGCAGAGGTGCTAATCACTCAGCCTAGCGAGTGACATGTCATTTTTAAATTGCTACCTCGCATGACCAGTGATTGCAATGATTGAAATGATGACATGTTTGATTTTCATTGTTAATCTGTTGCTTAAACTGAACACATTTTTGGTACAGGAGAGTGAAGGGAAAAAAAACAGCATTTTGAATTACTTTAAACTTTTTGTCGCCATTTAAAATTCTTGTTAAAATGTTAGATTGACTTTGGATTTTAGGTATTTTTAACCACTGTTTGTTACAGTTTCCATCCCATACTTCCCTCTTAAGGCCTCACATGGCCCTGATTCTTCTTATTGATTCCTGTTCTGCATTTCCTTAATGATTTGGCGTTTTTGTCTATGTAAACCGCTTGTCTGAAGCCATCAAAGCCATCTTTAACTAACTAACCATCATCTGCATGTTGTTTAAACTTGTTAGTTTATTCTCATACAGTGATTAAAATGTCATTATCGTATTCCAATCATAAAGTCGAAATATCATAAACCGATCACAGGAAGCTTGAATGCTATCTTAAGTGCCACAGTGCCAACTTCACTGATCAGTGACATTTTGTGAAATAATTAAATTATTGGTAACTAGTGCAAATACACCGACAGCTCCTCCACAAAAGAAATACAATTACTGGCTGGCTCATGTAGACCTTAAGGTTTCTTGTAAGCAAGTTACTTATGTGTGTGTAACCACGATGATTACCAAATCAGACTAAAATGAATTATTCTGAGCTTGTACTCTATCTCTTCATCTTTCTGATCAAAGGTATTGATGAGGCATCAGGAAAGCAGCCCATGACTCAGCAGATGAACCAAATGGCTCCTCCACCATACCATCCCTCACAGGACCACAACATGCCCTCACATCCTCCTCCACCTGGCTGTGGCCCTCAACCTAACTACCCACCTCCTCCTCCACCCCCTGGCTCAGATAGGTATTTACAGGAGAACCAGTTCGGAACCCTGGGTCCTCAGTCAGCTCCTAATGGCTATACCGTCCAGACACAAGGGCCTGGAGGCTCAGTACCTCAGCCTCCTGTGGGTTACCTGCAACTCGGATACCCGCTCCAGCTTCAACCCTGTGCTGCGTATGTACCTGTATATCCCATTGGTACAGGGGTAAGTCCAGGTCCAGCTCACGGTACAGAACAGACATTTGTAACACATGCACAGATTATTTAATGCAGCCGTCCTCTTCCCAGGGTCAGCCTTACATGCCTAACGGCACTCCCCATGCAGGAGTTGCGCCAGGCCAGATGCCCATGCAGATGCCCCCCGGTGTCTCTCTGATGGAGCCCCGGCGACCCCCGCACGACTACCTGCCCATCGCTGTGCTCACTACCATCTGCTGCTTCTGGCCCACAGGCATCATCGCTATCATCAAAGCTGTACAGGTGGGCCAGGACTAATGCCATGGAAATGAGCAATGTGCTGAATTAGATTAAATATAAGAAGCATCAGTATGGGGAGCACATCAGAGAAATAGGAGAAATATTATTTGAAACCCTTCCAGGCATATTTTAGCACAGATGAAAGATGTCCAACATTGGAAATCACCACTCAGGATATGACAGGGATTTTTTTAACCTCGGCTGAGTAAGTAGCATAGACTTCGAGAGAGTAAGTTATAACTTTATCAGTATACCAAATGTCTTTAGTTCTGCAGTTGAAGCTGGTACCTAATTGTTAATTCACTAAAGGATAGTAATGTCGCCTCACAGGCTCCCGTTTTGTCTGTCAGTCTGTTGTCATTTCTAAATTAAATTTTTAAATGACATTGCATTGTAGGATCTGTGGTTCTTTCTCCCACTGAACAAGCAAACGTAAGGAACTCCTCAGAAGCTTAATATACCAGAACTCAATATTTGTGCATCATTTCCCTCCAGGTACGTACGGCAGTTGCTCGGGGCGACATGGTGTCAGCAGAGATCGCATCTCGCGAGGCACGTAATTTCTCCTTCATCAGCCTGGCCGTGGGCATCGCCTCCATCGTGCTCTGCACCATCCTCACCGTTGTGGTCATCATCGCCTCGCAACACCACGACGAAGACTAGGAGCTGTAGACACACTGTGCACACACTACAGGCTCAAAGCAGTCCAGCAGGCATTGTGTTTATAGCGTTCAGACCAATTTTGGGGAGAAAGGTCATCTAAAGTAAAGTTCTACTGCATTCAAATCGTAATGGGGATAAGTTTACTCATGATTTCCAGGAAAAATTAATCCCATTACTTTTATAGTTTCTCTTTACAACCCATATTAATCTGTATCAACTAGAAAGAACAACAGCCAGTAGTTCTTTAAATAATCTGTTTAAGGCAAAAGAACATGAACGTTTGTTGCATTTCTGTGAAGATTTTGCCGTTTTTCCTGGCATTACACATCTGGCCAGTAGATGTTATTAAGGGGCACTGGTTTTAGCATTTCCCTGAATCTTTTCTCCAATCAATCAGTTGAAGCGATTCAAAGCTTTAGAAGGATTGCTTTCTCCTACAACATTACAAAAATGTTTTAAGTGCTTTGGGAATAATGTATATTTTTGCTTAGAACTATATTTTTAATCAGTAGCTGTAATGTGGTTACACGCATTTAAACCGTAACGTGTTGCAGGACACCCCCAGCACTGGTTCAGAAACGTTGCATTATCTGTATTACTTCACGGTACCTCAGTAAATCTGTCACGAACTAAACAAAACTCAAACAGTCACTTTAGTACAAAGTACATATAACTAATTTGAATAATAAATTAAACTTTAATCATTCATATGATAATCCCATACATTAAATTCTGTTTGTGAAGTGTGCCATGTATCAGTTTAGGATAAAAATATGGAAATATGTTATTTCTAAGTAGGATAAACTGGTCAATATTGAGATTGAATGGATCAATATTCTAATTTGTTGTTCTCTATTATTGGGTAACAAAAGCGATAATAACGTAATACCAATTTGTAAAAATAATAATGTTGTTCATTGAAAATACAGTATAACTTTGTATCAGTTATTGTAAAAAAATGTGTAAGTGAGTTATGTCATTTTAAAAATATGTAGTATGATCCTTAAAGTACAGGCTATCAGAGAAACTATTCAGTTGGTAGAATTTAATGAGCTGCAATAGTATTTCTTAATACACTCTTCACAAAAATGAGGGGTTATTTAATTATGGGATATTTCATTTTGAGGTATCCCCTCATTTTTGTAAGCAGTATAGTATTTCTGCTCTTTGGATATTTATGTCACACTGATTTGTGAGCTTGAAAATGAATACTATTATTACCTGGTAGTGTATTATATTGTACAATATTTATTGCTTATTGTGTATTCAGTTACATATTTCTATTTATTATAGTGCTGTCAGACGGTTGAAATATTTAATAAGTTCTTTGAAATGAATCGCATTTTTGCTCGCTCATATTTGACACTTTAGTCATTTTTTTCTTAGAATGCTTTACACAGCCAAAACAGTTAATAATATGAGCTTTAATAAAATTTTACTCAGTAAAAACAGAAGATACAGTTATGATTACCAAAATTATACCTTTTTTAATCTAAAGTATTCATTATTTTAGAAACAGCATATGCAAGCTGTTTTCTTGAGTGCCTGGCATGTTTTCAAACCTTGTGGCTTATCAGACTAAATCTGCTGCCGCACAGCAATGAGCAACGTTGAAATATTTTACAGTTGTGTTGTTTGTAGACTGATTAGTGCTTTACATTCACCAAGCTTTTTATTAGGAACACTATTATACGTTTGACTCGAGGTCTGTGTATGTGTTGTGCATTCTGAGTTGCTTTTCTACTCACTAAAATTCTACAGAGTGGTTATTTGAGTGAGTGCAGTCTTTGACAAGGCAGTTCCGTTCTTTATTGCACTATTCTGGGTAAACTCTAGAGACTATGGTGTTTGAGAATCCCAGGAAATAAGGAATTATGTTTATACTTAAATCAGCCCCCCTGACACGAGCAAATCCACAACTACTGAGATCACAAATTTACCCATTTTGGTAGTTGATGTGGCTTGTATCTGCATGTTGTAATGTATTACACTTCTCTGCAAAATGATTGGCTGATCAGATAATTGCATGAATGAGTAGGGGTACAGGTGTTCCTTAAAAAAAGTGTTCCATGTTAGTATATGATCTATAGGATAAGGGAATAGCGATTAGCGACCACAGGGCCCATACAGTCCAGTGAAAAATGCGATTAATGCCCTTTTTTTAAAATGAGATGTTAATGTTCAGTCTGACAGCCTGAATTTATTTGTTAGCTACAGTTCTTGAATTTTTTAGATTTATTTAAATTACAGGGTGCACAAATTTATAGTGGCATATTGTGATATGCACTGTAAGGAAGGACTATTTTTTTGTGTTTTGTAAAGTGTTTTGAAAAATATAAATGCTGCTGCATTGTTCCAGATATAAAAGGCAATCATAAGTTTTAAATATTATGAGATTAAACCTACTGCTTATCTAGCAAAGAGGAAGCATTTGGTACAATAACCCTTATTTATTAGCTCCTAAAACAGCACGGCATGGCTCTGTGTCTAATCCTACAATTGACTATTGGTAATAATAGCTAGACATGATTATATGGAGGCAGTCCTAAAATTGACAGCTCACTGTAGTTGCTGTTTTAAATATTGCACAATTTTGTACATAACACTAAATAAATAATCATCTGAGTGCTCCTCTCTATTCGCCATTCCGTAGATCCATGCAAACCGCTGATTTGCCTTCACTGTGTTTGTTGTTCTGCTTGTTTGCACCTCGTCACAGAATGTGTTGCTGGTAATATAAAAACAGCAGCTCTTGTGGCTGAGAGGTAGGACCTATACATACTAAGGAGCAGGCTGGGCTTTCAATGTGAAGTTCAGATGGTGGGAGTGCAACTAGAGGTCTATACAGATCTTTTTTGCACCCTTTATAAATTAAAGGACAGACTCCTGAACCCTGTGCAATCTATTGCAGCACCAGGGGATGATCTGCCAACTGAATTCCCTCCCTCACACATCTTATTGTGTCTATATGAGACGCTCGACCTGACTATAAGGCACCGTGGAGCCTCGAACGCAGGTCTGTGCCATATTTTAGCATATTATACCGCTGCACCAACCAAGCAAGCTACAGGACAATGCACCAAATAAAATAAAATAAAGCAAAAACTGAGGCTTTTCTGGCTATATGCAGACTAGGTAAATTGCATTGCTGTACAGCTCACAGAACCAATCAGGAACCCAAGTGTTTTCTGCTCACTAACAAGATCCACTTTCACGTTTGCAAGTAATTTGAAATGTTTGAAATTTAGGTTTCTGTTTTTGCATTCTGTAGTCCATTCATGTCTTTCTCGTTAGCCATTTTGGCCAAGCTCACACTGTAAATGATGTCTTTCCAGTCTGCTACAGGTTTGGGTACCTTACATTTACAATTAATGGACTCAAACTTGACCAATACAAACCAAACTGTTTTTATTTACAATTAAGAAGCCACCTTTGGAAGCGTTTTTGACTTTTGGCTGTTTGTATTATAGTGCTAAATAAATCTCTCCTACCAGTGCAATGTGTTAAAATAATTTGTGTTGTGAGTTCTTTGTACTTAGCTAGAACTCCAGGAAAACCTGCCTTTCTGCGTTAATCTACTGTAGGAGTGACGGTGTGTTGTTACAAATGACAGGTGGAAAAAAATGACTGCACTTGTGAAGTACAAATATTCTCACAGCTTGTAAATGTGACAGATGACTTCTATCAAAATGCTGCTAAATGACTTGTACACTTGTGCTTTGAGGTTTCATTTTGGATGCTGTTTTTGCGTTTTGTGTATAAATACATTCTGATGGTAAAATTAAAGAGGCACTGCAAAAGTCTCTGCTCTCCTCTCAAAATTCTTCCCTTTCTCCTTGTGGCATTCCTCTCATCTCACATGCTATTTATAGATGCCATGTTTATTTTCCAGAGCCTGTCTCGTTGCTTCTCTTTCACCAGGAGTAATGGAATTCAGTGATTTGAGTTGACGTGTAATAATGATGGGAACTGTGCTTGTGTGTTTCTAAAAAAAACACCTTTTAGGTGATGGATGTACATGTATATGCTCTCTTACTGCAATGACAGCAGGTGGGAGCTATCATTCTGAATAGCGAGTTTTGTTTTGGGGTTTTTTAAGAGAATGAAAAAAATGAATGTATTTGTAGCTAAAAAATAAGAATTCAGACTGAAACAAATCTGAACTGTGCTTGAAGCTGAGCTGGACAAATTAGGTCGGACAGTCTGTGCAAGATCACAGATGGTCATTTAGCCCCCCGTAGAGACCCAGCATCTTGGTGAGCATTTAAGCTGGCTCTCCATTGCTTCCCCATCATGCTTTAGCCTCTAGAACTCTGACTTTTACTGCATCTCTCATAGTGTGTTGTCTGTGCTGTGTCTGTTTACTGATCAGGTAGTACCCAGATGATATCAGCATTTAGTAATGGCTGTCCAGCTTTGCTACTTATACTGCCATATTACACAGCGCTGCCTTCCTTCCTGTGCTTTTACCTGCTTCCTCTCTATGCTGTTAGTCCCTCCTTTTGCTGTGCTATATTACACTGTGCTGTCTCCCTCCCTTTTTTGTTGTAGATTACATTGTGCTGCTTTGTTGTACTATATTACACTGTGCTCCCTTCCTCCCTTTGCTCTGCTACATTACACTGTGCTCCCTTCCTCCCTTTGCTCTGCTATATAACACTGTGCTCCCTTCCTCCCTTTGCTCTGCTATATTACACTGTGCTCCCTTCCTCCCTTTGCTCTGCTATATTACACTGTGCTCCCTTCCTCCCTTTGCTCTGCTACATTACACTGTGCTCCCTTCCTCCTTTTGCTCTGCTATATTACACTGTGCTCCCTTTCTCCTTTTGCTCTGCTATATTACACTGTGCTGCCTTTTTTTCCTTTATTACTGTGTTACACTCTGTTGTCAACGTCCCAGCACTTCCAGTGTCTCATTGCTCCTGAGGGCCTGGGTTCCTTATTCCCAGGTGAGACTTGCAGAGTGCATCTTTGGGCAGTGCACTCATGAAGACTTGCAATGGATTTGCACCCTTTCCATAGTGTACCTGCCTGTGCCCATTGAATTCTGGGCTACATTCCAGACCCTTGTCTGCATCCTTGACCAGGATAAGAGGTTTTAGTAATTACTTTGCTTTGCAATTTTCCTTGCTTTTCACCCTTTGCGTTTACATTAAACTGTGCTCCCCTTTAATCTGTGCTGCATTTCTGCCTATGCTTTTAAATACCACTAATGCTAATTCTAACAACACACTAATGCACACTCTGTGCTTACTCGATCCTGTGCTTTGTTTCAGTTTATTGTGTTGCCTTCCACCCAGAATGTGGTGCTGTCTTTCAGCCTGTTCTGTACTAGAGCACTGTTCCCTCTGTGTTGTCTGCTGTATTTGTATTACATAAGCCTGTACTGTTTCATCTAAAATGAATTTTTTTATTTAAATATTTCCAGTCCTGTACAGATTCCCTGATTCGCTGTCTGATTCATACTGGCATTCTCAACCTCAGAATTGCAAGAAGGGTTACGCAACACTCATGAAAGCCCTGCAATAGAGCGACTCTGATTTATAGCAAAACTTGTCCCACCACAAATTTATATATAATTCACAAAGCAGCAAAAAAAACAACACAAGACTCAGATTTGTGTGTACTTTACAGCTATTATACATTTCTACTGGTGTTTCCTGCAGTGCTTTTAAGGTAAAGTCTTTCTACTGCAGGAGTTTATACTGTACATACTGACAAAGACAAAGCGGCGCAGTAGAACAGTGTTTCCTCTGCAAGGCTAGAGGGCAACACGAGGAGTCGGGAAGCCTCTCTGATTTTAGCAGCTTCACGTAGACTGCACTGTAGGTCATCAAGAGCTGGTTGGCAATGGCCTGTAATACAGACATACACTAATTAGTTGTACATAAGTGGTGCACAAACCCAGTTCACCACACTGGTGATTTTCCTAAGCTAATGTACCAGCTGGCTTAGGGCAAGAAAATCACCATCCTGTGCTCTTTTAGGTCTGGAGTCATGCAAAGGTCTACTTAAAGAGAAAATCAATGTTTACCCAGTGATGCTTCGGTGTAGAAATAATACAGATGTGTAACATTTAACATCCACACGCTCATTTAATTTTTATATTTCATGTATATTCACGTCTGAATGACATTGATACTAGTCAGTCATGTTCACACGGGGCCAATTTAGAGAGACCAATTAACCTAAAGCATGTCTTTGGATTTGTAAATGAACACTGGTAAAAACACTATGGGAAAAGTAGATTCAATTCAATTCACAGCAGAGCATTGTCTCAAAGCAGCTTTACAATCTTATATTATCTTAAAGGGCCAATCCAAAGTTGAGCAAGCCTAGGGCGACAGTGGCAAGGAAAAACTCCCTGAAAGTAGAAGGAAGAAACCTTGGGAGGCCCAAGACTTAAAAAGGGACCCCACCTCCATGGGTGACCTAGATGTTAATTAAGTAAAAGTATATTAAAGTAATAGTGAAATGAAGTAAATAATATAATGTAAATCAATAATAATATTTAAGTTAGTAATAAAATAAGTAACAAAATAGATTTTAAAATGAGTCTTCAGTGGGAGATCCAGAGTCCAAGGACTTTCTACTGAGGACTCATTTTATAATCTATTTTGTTTTAAATGTTATTTTATTACTACTTAAAATTGTATTATTGATTTATTATTGATTTAAATTGTTATTTACCTTTATATTATTGCTTTTAAATTATGTTATATATTTTGCTATAACTTAATATACTTATATATACTAAGTATTTATTTTATTGACATCTAGGCCATCCATGGAGAATGGGTCCCATTTTGAGTCTTGCTCCTCCCAAGGTTTCTTCCTTGTACTTTCAGGGACTTTTTCCTTGCCACTGTCGCCCTAGGCTTGCTGAATTTGGGATTGGCCTTTAAAGATAATATTAGATTGTAAAACTGCTTTGAGACAATGCTATGGTGTAAAAAGTGCTATATAAATCCATTTGATTTGAATTTCGATTGAATTAAGATCCTTGAAGGCACATCATCTCTAGAGATACCATGTGAGCCCATGTCCAGTCTCGTATCGAGTCTTTAGGATGGAAACCCAGTCGAGTCTCTAGCCTATGGCTTACAAGTTTGAGTCCATTTTTTGTCAGTCCCAGTTCGCTCATGTGTAAGAAAATTTTGACTATACTCTCCTTATTAGTATTTAATATTGCTTTGTACAAAAGTAAACCCCACTAAATTGGTCTCGTTTGACACGGTTTCATAAAACGCCTTTCATGATTTGGGAGTGAATGTAGTAAAATGCAAAAAAAAGTCACTGCTGATTGGTCTGTTCGTTTGACAGTAAATGGTGTAAATTCAGCTTTAGGTGTAGCAAGTACAGTATCAAAGCAATGTAATCTTTAAATTAATGCTTAAACTACATTGGCTAACTCAACTAAATTGGCTTTTGTGCCAGCTATCATTTACTGCGTGCTGGACTTTGGCCCCTCACTGCCCACCCTGGTAAAGTGTTAGTATTCATATCAGTCTAAGAACACAAATCACTAGAAGGCAATAAATCAGCTTTTCATTGCAGGCATCCCACCCAGCAAAAACTCACAGCAGGGAGGAAGCACCGGGTTCGATCTTTAGTTAGGTCACAAAGCGCTCCAGGCGGTCCTGACTCAGCAGTTATTGTAGTCTGCTCACTGCTATGAAGAAACATTTTTATTTCCAAAAAATTATATTTATCAAAGCTACAGCCTTTCATTTATTTTGCATGCATTTTTTAAAATAAGGATGACATATAGAAATGGTGTCCAGGAAAAATGTACTGTGAAATATGAAAGTATGACCATGAGGTGGTAAAATGACTATCACGAATCCATAGTAAAAGTGTGAAATAATTATGGCCCTATCAGAGTCAAGCAAGTTTGCACTGAAATATGACTGTAAAACCATGAAGTGGCCAAGTTACCATCAAAAATTCATGAACCTTATGGTCGAACTGTGAACAATCACAATAAAACTGTCAAGGAACTTACTATGAAATCTCACAGTACATCTTTTCCTGGGTGTTACTGCTAATCCTTTAATTTAGGAACGACAGGTACCAAAGTGGTAACCATAAGTGTGGTGAGAAAACTTTTTGCCCTGTCTAAAACTGTTTAGATTTTGACCTTTTCCTACAAACTTGAAGGAACTGGTAAGCAGAACCTATTAAGAGGTGCCCTATTGTGCCAAATTTGATGAATGTTCTCTCTCTTGTTCTCTTAACTTAGCTGTAACTTAGCTGACTTTATTTAAACAACAAGGACTGTACAAAAGTCTTAGGCCACAATTAGGGTCGTTATTTTAGCAATGGTGCAATGATCGTATCTAGTTATTTCTCAGTCTCTTTATTAGAAAACAACCAAAAAATCAGTGTGTAGTATTAAAAGTAGGAAAAAGTCTTTTGAAGAGTTTTGTGGTGGCACTATGGGATCACACGGTCAGAGAAAGAAATAAGAGATCCTAAATTTAAAGAAGAACTCTGACGTGCCTTGTTTCCTAAACCAGAGAATTATCTCAGAAAGCTTCAACTGGTGGCCTAAGACTTTTGCACAGTACTGCATACATGAAGTATTTATAAAGTTCTCTAGCATCAATCTATTGTATTTAATTGTTTTGCAGGATTTTTCGCCCCCTCTTACGTTCTTCTGTGATCTCCATGGCCGTTGAGATTAGGGGTATTTTAATGCTCTAACCTGGTATCCAAACTACTCCAACTAATCCAAACTCAGTATAATAAATGATTATTGGGAATGTAATGGAGGAAAATAGTGTTCAGAATGGCCTTCTTACCTCTACCTACACCCTCCACTTTTGCTTTATTTACTGGCAGTTTGAAAGGTTATAGTGGTTTACGTTATATTCTAGCCTTAATGCTTTAACACAAGACAAATAAATAAATAGGCCATGCTGTTGTGGTAAAGCCCCGCCCAGTGTGGTAAAGCCCCGCCCACTCTTATTATTAAATACACTGTAAACATGTGGGTACTTTCCCCACTAGAATTAAAAATAATGGACATTGGGCTCCCCCTTTTTGAATATGTCCCAGATGAAGGTACGTGGGTTTGACTAGAAGTTCTCAGTGATGATATATTTTGGTTGGTGCACCGGTGCAGCTCCTTGAGATGCCGCTGCTTTGGGGCCAGTCGTGTTTTCTATACTTGCACCTGGTACTTAGGTTAACCGTAGCATTAAGACACCAGTCATTTACAGTAATACAGCCACAAATGCTTGGGTTCACCACAAGTCAAGTGTTGCTTACATACTTTAGTTCAGTTAAACACCACAAGTACACAAACATGGCTTGTATAATCTGGTGTTTGCGACGCTTTGACAAACATGACAGCAAATGAGTAGTTAAAATAGTTAAATTAGGTTCTGTTCTGTTGCTTGAGGGTTGCCTTGGTCATGATTGTCATAAAAGTTTGTAAGGTGTTATTTTGTAACGGGGGAGGGGTTCAAGTGTCTGCATCCTCTCACTCGGACAGGGTGAGTCGTGTCCCTGTGATATGGCCGAATTGGATTGCAGTGGTGGGCTAGTGTCTTTAGTAGTTTTTTATAATTCTTTTGGAACTAACCGTCACACCTGCTGTATTTTCCTCCGTTTAGTAATTTGGCTATGTAAATTAGGTGTCAAATCATGAGGCAAGACGTTGGCATTCAGATATAGCCATAGGCCACTTTAACTTGTCCTGTTCTTTTTAGGTGGATCAAGTTTGAGGAGAAGGTGGAAAAGGGTGGAGAGCGTTGGAGCAAACCTCACGTGGCCACGCTCTCCTTGCACAGTCTCTTTGAGCTCAGGACGTGTATAGAGAAGGGAACCATCATGCTGGACCTGGAGGCTTCCACTCTACCGCAGGTTGTGGGTGAGGAAAGGCTTATTATACGAGCAGTTCTCAATCACCTTAGTGCCCATAACGTCAGTTCCATAAGGAAGGAAAATCAGCATATGGACCAGGGTGTATATAATATGGGGCCATAATGGGATGGACACAGGTAGCAACGGTACTCGGGTTGGCTGTGGCATTTAAACAATGCCTAGTTGGTAGTAAGGAGCCCAAAGTGTGCCTGGGTGGAATGTCAGTATCAGGCATACACAACACCTTTTTGCTTTAAACTGATAAAGCCGGAACGGGTTCGATGTCAGGATGAAAGAATCTTCAAAAACCATGGAGACGTTTCGAAAACAACGACGTATCCTAGAGACGATTCAGAGAAACACCAGCTGAGATTTTTTCACATGAAGCAAGGACAGACCATTACCACTTCTTTTAATTAAAGCTTAAAAGCATTCATTTTAGTAACGCTCTCCCTGATCGTGTTTCTTGTATCTTATTTGCAAAAGACCCTTTTTAGCTGAACTTAAACTTTTCGAGCTTTCTAGAGCTCTTTCCTTTGAATAGAATTGAATTGCCAATAAGATTGAACTTAATAAAATAGAAACACACAAGAGTTACCAGAGAGACGCCTCATGCACAGAAAAGAATTCAGTAGGATTCAACGCTTTAGATCAGATTTTTAGTTAATGGGGGACAAGTGATTGGTATTGGCCTTCACCATGTGAATTTTAAATTCACCCCTGCAACTCTCACTCATATAAAGTGTACATTTCTGGATTCTCCATAGACAGAGTGCCAGTACAATAGGCTGTACCGAAAGCCTAGTCTTTTTATAGGACACATCTATAGATTTCCACTTCCAAGCAAGTCAGTTCAGGTTTCTATCCTCATGTCCTTCAACACAGTCCATAGAGAATTGGTTTTCCACCTTTGATTGAAACTTTGGCTGGCGTATGCAGAACCATGACCTCATGTCCTTCAGACACCATGAAAATGCACTGGAATGCCAAAAGTAATCAAAAAGATCAGAGTTCGACCTTACAGTCATGTTCCAAAATTGAAAGCCCCAAACAAAGTGGCCACAGTGAGTGACAAACTCCATTCTATTATCCATGTTTAGGATGTCATTTTTTGGGGGTCCACAAACTTATTTATATATATTTACAGTGCATCCGGAAAGTATTCACAGCGCTTCACTTTTTCCACATTTTGTTATGTTACAGCCTTATTCCA
>JAUZSU010169629.1:0-13253 GCA_034780255.1 Parotocinclus maculicauda | reverse complement strand
GAGGTCCTCAGGAAGCTCATTTGATCAGGCCATCACACACTTCCATAAATCTGTGAGGGCCTGCTAAACTCGTGCTTGATTGCCATCCCCTTGATTAAAACACCTGGCTTTTACTCCTTTAAATCAACTCGTAGTCTGAGATATCTAATGTTGGATCATTTTGCTCAGTAATTAAATGTATAAAAGTCTAATGTTTAGTGTCATTTGCTTACCTGGGTTCTCTAAAGCTAGGTTTAGGCCTTACTACGTGCCTCTCTAACCCTCCTTCAAAAATGAAAACAGGGCTCAGAGCTCCGTACAGCGAATAGCAAGCACAGCCATCATTCATCAACCATCTCCATACCCTCCTAAATCTAGGGCTTCTTCATTACAGAAGGCTCTAATTAATTTGAGTGGAGATGAGCTGAGCAGGCCTGCTTGCGTGTTTTATCCCTTTTGTTGGGACGAACAATCAGGCCCAAATCTCATTGCTGTAATGTGCCAGAGGAGAGTGCATCATCTGGCCTGGTAATGAGGGATCAGGAGCCTCCCTGCTCCTTTTGATCTTATCACTGACACTTCTGTCCTGCCTTATCCCCTCATCCCTGTAACCCGAAACCTAAGCCTATGCAAATGAGGAGATGCGCCCAAGGTGCCACACAGATCTGCAGTTGTTGCTCGGGTTTAATGTAGCGAAGTTGTACTTGAGCCACACCCCGACTGAGAATTGAGACGTAGGACGTGCGCCTAAACGAGAATATGGGGTTCAATTTGATACACACCAGACATTATGTGAGAAGGACAGAGCATTTAGGGAAACCTGCCCACACACACTTGTGGGTTTTGTTTTGTTGGATTTTTAATAAAAAGAAGACACTGCCACCACCCCAGTCTAGGGACGGCTGTTAGACAAGTTCTGTATCATCACCATAGTATATACCAAGCCAACTCAAACCCATACACACCCCCATTTTGGCTAAAAGTAACATTTTAAATAAATACGTTGTAGGTTTTTACTCTTGGATTATATATATTTCAAGTCAAGCCAGCTTAAACCTTCAGCAAAAAAATAACAACCACAACAGAATAATAAAAATAACACAGAAATAACAGAGTAGGCCTGCAAGCCTATACATTTTTACAAAATGATTACTGATAAATTTGTAAACACCCACTCTTTTTGAAAAAGTGTCTTTTGAAGTCATTTTATATACAGATTTTCGTGCATGTGCATTTTGTATTTTATTTAGCATGTGCAAATTGTGCAGTATTTGGACAAACTCGGAGCAGACATCGCCTTGTGTGCCCCCCGTGACATTTGTTGCCCCCTCGACCATGCGTACCATCCAACACCCCTCCCTTCCCAGTGGCGTTCACATACAAGAACTAAACAAAAAACAACGATGCACAAACGGTACGTGGGTTGAAGACAAAATAAAACAAATGAAAACAAATGGCTTCACAAACCAACAACAACAGCATGAATAATAATAGTAATAATAATAATAATAATACAGTAAATAATGAATAATACACATTCCTGAATACTATCTAAGCTAGTATGCTTTTAGAAATTCCAGTACAGAACTCGACTACTTAATGTAAACAAGGTTCTTTATTTCCTCTCTGTTAATTTATTCAGTATTTTACTAATATAAACTCTTAAATTAAATACATTCATATTTTTTATTATCTATTATTTTACTTGTTCAATTTGTTACTTTTTAATTTTATTTTATGTTCTTGTTATACTGTTTGTTTTTGTTTAGCTTGCATGTATTTAAACAATTACTATAAATTTATTAATTACATCAATTAATAAAATTTTTATATCTAATACTTAGGCTGATAAAGGTTTGGTTATTTTCTTTATTGCGTTTTGACAGTTTTTCCTTGCCACTGTCACTCTAGGCTTGCTTAATTATGGCTTTAAACCTCAGTAATACTAAACGAATTATGAAGCTGCTTTTAAAATAAAAAAAGGTTAGCATTTTTGCATTTCTCTGACTTATTAAATGCATAAAAATATTAAATGCATAATTTTCTCCTCATTCCTAAAGCATATTTACTTAAGGAACTTAAGGAACTCCAGTTTTAGCTTGGTCTAAATCTCTTTTTTCTTTCTTCTTCTTTAATTCTCCAAACATGGAATTCTGGAAAACAGCTTGAGGTGAACTGTGCTAAAATGCTAGTTTTAATGGACACGTGTCCACTTAAAATGAGCACAAAAAACAAGCTGACACTAATGGATTGCTTTATGTGTGGCTTTGGAGAAGGAAATGAATGATGTGGGGGGTTGGGAGAGGGGAGGGGAGTGGGTTTAAATGTTGACGTACTCTGGATACGCAGGCTTTCTGCATAAATACCGCAGCTTCGTTCTGAACGCATCACGCTTTTGCTCAACTTAACCTTTTTACGTACTCCGTGTTTTAGGCAGAGAGGAAAAATTAACCCCCGGTGGCACAATGGGGAGGCTTCCGTGCAAATTGTACGACAAAAGATTGCTCAGTGTTTCTTTCTTTTTTTTTTTTTTTTTTTTTTTTATAATCTCTGGCTTTTAAGTAGAATTCCCCCTGAACTGAAGACGTGAGAAGATTTGGACAGTCCAATTTATTCGTAGCGCTTTGTGGAGTCAAAGCTGTTACGTGTGATGAAATGAGTCAGTAATGACAGTCAAAGTCTTTTCAAGGCAGCAGCAAATCCTGTTGTCATGCATTCAGTACCGTACCTGCACGTCCTCATAATGACATCACAAACAGACATCAGCAGATGGTGAAGGTTTTGGTGGATTTGACCTTAGTTAGAATTGGTTTTTAGACGATCGGAATAGCAAACGTTGTGCTTACAGAAGGTATCAACATCTTGGCTAATTTAAACTAATTAGTGAGATTTATACAAACCTTCCCTTTGTACAAGCAACACATTTTAAAGCCACTGGTAATACAAAGGAAACAATCTGACCTTATAATAGACATATTGTATAAAATACACGTATAAAAATATAATATATTATAATATAAAACATTATAAAATGTAATTTATAAAGCATAAAAACTAAAATATTTCTTTTCTTTCTTTTTTAATATCAAAGTCATGGGTTGGCTCCAAGCCCACTGTACTGCTTAATAAATTATTAATGCATTAATTAAATGTTTTTAAAGTATAAACTTATTATATATGGTACAATATAGCAGAGAACATTTTAAGCAAGTTACATGATTTTTAAAAGCTAATTATCATGGATTATCAGTTTGTAGTTAATGATAATGTATGATCTTAATAAGGCACATTAAATGAATACCCCAGTTTGTTTATATTACACCATGTTACTCTTTTGTATTCAGTATATTAGGCCACGATGATGTCAGATTTACCCATATAAAATGTATCTTCCATTGTCTTGAATGGTATTAGATGCGCAAGAAGAAAAAATATTTCAGGTTGTGTCCAGATTCAGTGGCCAGACTCCAGCCTGCGTGTATGTATAGCATTAAAATGATGGACAGTTGGACAAAATTTCCACCTAGGCTACAATGTCTGAAATTTTATTCAATTATTACCCATGGCAACGGGGGTAAACCACAAAAGAGGGTGAAGGGGTGGCGAGAGCTCGCTGCCTCGGCCTGCTAGAGTGGCCTCCGCGCCTCATGAATACACAGCATCTCTCTTCAAATATATACCACAGGGCCAGGAGCCTGCGATGTAATGATATGCTTCGGAGCACTCCACTTAAGTGTGCCCAATAATAAGATGAGTGCACATGCTGCCTAATCTCTAGATAAAGTCGCCTGGTTCTGGATTTGGTTAAATATGGATCCGGTTCCCATTTTAGGACGGCAAAAAGTGGACGAACCATTTGGTCTGGGCTGTCGATTCAGAACTGAATTCGATTTTAAGCTGCATCAGAACAGTTGCTCCACTTCATCCCTGCTTGTAGTTTAGGAGATGTTTGATCATTTAAATAAATCAATATAATCCATGCTATCAGGGTGTCATCTAGTGGTCAGCTTGTCTTACTGCATTGACAGCTTTGATCGAGGCTTTGCCTTTTGTCCGCTACTTGTTCATTTCCGGCTATCATTCACAATCCCACCCTGCCTTCTGCCAACGCTGAAATAAAGGGGTCAGATCAGCGGCGGAAAGCTCCCTTCGCCTCCCTCCAGCGACTCCCTCTGATGGCAGTCGCTCATCGGGTCAGCGCAGAGTTTAGCTGACATGCCGAGGTGCAAGGGTAGCATCGATCGCCCATTCCTCCCCGTTCCTCCCCGTAGCTCTCGGTTTCCTTCCTATTCAGATGAAGGTAGCCGAGCGACTAGGTGTTGTTTAGGAACAGTGGAAAACGGTCCTCACGCTTGACAGAGCAGCACTCGAGGGAGCCTGGCAGGATTAGCTGAAATGCTAGCAATCTGATCGGTCAGGACAGAAACAGGAAGGGTTAGGAGAGTTTTGAACTCATCAATTCGATCATTTTGCTTCAAAAGTTGCATTTTGACGTTCAGGTCAGGCAACAAAGGCAGGCTGAAAATGTATGTTACTGGTTTAAAACGCCGTCTCCTGCTCTTACGTCATAAAGCTAACGCAGAAATCATGATTAGGTCCCAAATCGAGTAAGAGTAATCGAATTCTATTTTGAAATATCATTAAACTTGCTTAAATGTTCTCTGAACTTGTTTTCCTGATGACACGTTCCACAATCTTTGCGAAAAATCGAGCAAAGCAGTACAAGCAGGCCAGTGCGTACGAGCAAATTTCGATCTGGGCCCATGAATGACTTTATCACGCGCCTCTCTGGTGGTTCATTTAGGTAGGCACGCTGCCGTAGACGCTTTGGGGAGTGGAGGAGGAGGGGGGGTTGTATGACATGCTAATTAAGCTTTGTCTGCTAGTGTTCATGTAGGCTCCCGAGGAGAAAGGAGGGGTTCTTCGGACAACAGGGAGGGTTCGAGGGAGCAAGCTGAAGGGGTGTCTGGTGGGGGGGAGGCATGAAATCAGAATGTCACACTCAGCAGGGATCTCCAGCAACATGCACTGCATGAGGTCTCCCTTCAAATCGCGACTCGTTTGCGAGACTTGAAAAGAGAAAAGGAAAGCATTAGGTTTAAGGCGCCTAAACAATTGTCAGCACATGCAGTTCTATAGCCGAGAACGCGTTCTTTTAAATTAAGCTTTAAACATTTCTGTTACGAGCTCACGCTTGTTGTGACTGGGCTGACTTTGAGATGAGCGTTGGTATAATAAATGATAATAAATACTCCTTTCAATTTGACAGTCTGGGTGGAGTCATGCAGAGCGTAAAAAGGAGTCATATTTGTATATAATATGTTTTTCATTTTAGTTTTTTTCTGATGATAGAAAGCCAAATTTGATCTTATGCTTCTTTTCAACTGGGGACACAAGAAACTGCAGTGACTTTAAATAACGCTTACTGGACTAAATAATGCTGATATGCATATCCTCTAGCTTATTTAGATTTACAGCATTTAGCAGACGACCTTTTCCAGAGCAACTTACAACTCATACAGTTTTACAATCCAAGCAATAGTGGGTTAAGGACCTTGCTTAAGGACCCAACTGTGGCAGCTTGGCAGAGGTGGGATTTGAACCCTGGACCACCAGGTCCAGTTCCTTAACCACTAGGCTAGCGCAGTCCCCTAAGTAGCCCTTAGTGTGTTTGTGTGTGCCCTGCGATGGACTGGCGTCCCATCTACGGTTGTTCCTGGCCTTGTGCCCAGAGTTGGTTGGCCTGCGACCCCGTGTGGAAGATAATGAATGGATGGATAAAAATGTATCATTATTATTATTATTATTATTTTTATTATTGTTATTCATTCGTTTATTTTTAGGTAATGGTAATGGTTTTGGTCATTCTATTCTCAGCTTGATAGGAAATAATAAAAATCTTTTTTCCAAATTTTCATTTGCTGAACCCTTATACAGTACAATGCTTTAGAATTAGTTCTACATTAATTTAAAAACTCAAAGCAGAACACATTAGTTCACTCTTTCCAAGGAAATAATCTCCACAAATTAAGTAAAGTTTGTATAACACTCTTTGTGTACCAGCTGCTCGAATGGTATGCATGAATAGCCAGCAATAAATCCCTTTCTATCATTTAGTACTGAACGAGCACTGCCCTGTGCCATTGTTATTGGTATTTAACTCCTGCTGTAATGTAATGTCTGTCAGGATAAAAAAGGCGCTGTGTCTGTGGAAAGAACTGAAGAGCACTGGAGGGGAAAATGAGCATCCATTGTCCTAAAGTTCACCCCCAGTCCAAAGGCCTTGTCAGTTCACACCACTGACAGGAGACTTGTCTTAATAAGCCTGGGCATCTTTGGATACATTTTACTGCCGGCAATTATTATGTGGATTTCTAGAAATTAACAAGATGTCCATAATGGTGGGATTTCACACATTTGGTCACAATTGTTCATACTTGGGTGGGAAAATGGCCAATGGAACTCTGCAATAGTGGTGTAATCAATCGAGCAACCTAATTAAATGTCACACAACACTATCAGAGGTGCGTGGTTATTTAGTAAATGTCACCTCGTGAAACCGAAACAAAATACACTCTCCCTGGTGCACTTCATTTTAGTGATGGTGCTTCACAACTGGTGGCTGATAAACATGAAATTTAGTTTACACATAAAATATCCCTCACAAATATAATAAATGTGAAGAAGTGGCATCAGTGTTCACCAGCATTCTGGATGAAATTACGTGGTTCATCGACATTCATTCATTCATTATCTTCCACTTAATCCACACAGGGTCGTGGGCCAGCCGGTGCCCGCCCAGTAACTCTGGGCACAAGGCCTGGAACAACCCTAGATGAGATGCCAATGCATCATAGGGCACACACACAGTCATGCAGACAGTCACACACTAGGGGGTCACTTTTAGAGACACCAATTAACCTAACACGCATGTCTTTAGACTGTGGTAGGAAACCGGAGTACCCGGAGTAAACCCACGCAGACACTGGGAGGACATGCAGACTCCACACAGAAAGGACCCAGGCTGCTCCACCCTGGGATTGAACCCGGGACTTTCTTGCTGTGAGGCAGCGGTGCTACCCACCGAACCACCGTGCCGCCCTATTCTAAATATGTTGTAGGTAAATAGATTGTCATGTTTGATTTACTCTGTACAAACACACATACTGAAATTAATGTCTGTGGGTATCTGCTACAGGTACTTTTAACACTGACATCTTAAAAAGAAACTGGGCAGAAAAACATTGGAATAAACTCTTAAGCATGGGGCTTCTCATTTGAAACCATCCCTTTGTTTTTATTAGAGCTGGTTTTAGCATCGGTTCTGGTTAGACTCATTAAATGTCATGGATAATGATTTCTAAACACATTAAAGCGCTTGCAGTCTCTGGTTTAGTGCAGTGCTTTATAGTCTGGTTCGAGCTCCTCAGATTTCAGGAATCTCCATTTCTCTGATTACATGCCAGGCTGCACTCTGAGTTCAGGTTTTTATTTGTAATATCTTAATATATCATTGAATGGGATCACAGGGCTGTCCTCAGATCGGTCTTGCCTATGTGTATATAATTGCATGGGGCCTGTGGTGGGATGTCAGGAGGATGTTTATCTTCTATGCTTATTAGGCAGAACGTGATAAAGCAGATCGAAAATGGTTTAACGTTACAGTTTCAGTTAAAAAAGCATAACTCTGGGTCTATCTCTAAGCAGATGGTCTAAGTTTCTCCTGCGCTGATGGAGATGTGACAGGGGAGATGGAGGGGGTAATAACAGTTAGAGTGTATATTACCTAGCAAGGTTTAGATTCCAGTTGACTAGAACAGCTTGAAGACATTATACACCAGTGGATGAAAGCATGTGGAAACTTGGACACCGATTTAAGATTGTTTTTATGTGCATCTAGCTATCTACCGAAGCTGGATTTCATTTTGTGGAATGTCGAATTAGTTACCATTTTACCCATAAGCACTATTAGATACATCCTTTAGTTCTACCACATACTATAACTTATTTCATATTAATACACCCATCCCATTTTGCAAATTATTGTTACTCTATTTAGGCTAACCACATTTTGCTTTTCCTAAAGAGGACACGAAAACAGAGAGGTGGCATGGGGAAGCCAGGCAGCCAGGGTTTGTATGATGGTGGGAGGTCTGTGTCTGAGGATGATTCAAGTATGTAGAGGTACCATGAACTTTAATACGTAAACAGTTAGTCTTTCAACTCTTTGTTGTGTTCAATCCTTGGCCTCCAGATTTTCATAGTCCTTTCCATGGAACCTTCTACACGTCCTTATAAAATATAAATACATTTGAAAAAGGGAGTTTAATTTTTACCTTGTTTTACATTGTGTATTATCGGGGATAAGACACAATGTAAAAAAAAAAAAAGTAAAAATGAAACAATATGCAATTATGTTTGACTCTTTACATTACAATTGAACCAGCAAGCACAGGAAAAATGTGTATGCAGTATTAAGAAGCAACTAGGCTATAGTGAGAAGTATTAAGTGTGACCTCCCCTTACACTTAAACAACAGAGTCTCAGTCAAATTAATTTATATTGATTTATAAGTAGCTTCACAATATTATATTATCTAAAAAGGCCAATCTTAAATTGAGCAAGCATGGGGCAAGAGTGGCAAGAAAAAACTCCCTGAATATAGAAGGAAAAAAACTTGGGAGGAGCAAGATTCAAAAAGGGACTCGTCCTCCTTGGGTGGCCTAGATTTTAATTAAATAATTAAGTTCTAGTAATAGTAAAATTATGTAAATAATACAATTTTAATTAAGTAATGATATAGATTTAAGATAATGAGTTTTCAGTGGTAAGTTATTGGAGGCACATCGTCTCAATGATGGAGGGAGTTGCTGCACTCTGATGTGGCCTGGGCATTGGTGGTGGGATTGGTTTCTGTTGATGAAGACCAGTAGAGTGATGCGGAGGTGGAGGAACATCTAAGTGTGTGCTGCTGGAACTGGTACCGGAACATCAGCTCAGAGAGAAAAGAGAAAATGTAGTTACTTATTGGTTAGGAGCACAGAGTCAACACAGCCAAGAGTCAAGATCCAACCCGAGCCATGTGTCCCAGTCTAAATCTAACCAAAAGCCTGTGTAAATAAGAATGGATCTTATTTACAGCATTTACAGCAGCAACTTCACCATGCCAAGTTATAACCCATCTACAGTCTGAAGAAGCTTGATCAGAAATGGTCTTTTTTGCAAGAGTAGCAACCAGGAAACCACTTTTTTTGGAAGAAGAAAGAGGTGAAAAAGGCTAAGATATGCTAAAGATTACAAAGATGGGAATAAAGATCAGTGGAACAGAGTACTATGGCATGACAAATCCAGAGTTTTAGCTTTTGGTGTCTAGTTGTCAACAGTATGTTAAATATGGTAATTTTAAAATACATTGTTAAATCAACAAATCTAAAAGTGAACTAAGACTTTTGCACAGAGCTGTATATTCACTCGTCTTCACTGTTTAAAGTTCTTTACTTGCCTTTTTTCTCTCCTGTCCCCCATGTATGGAGACGTGTGCCATCCAGTCACCCGGTCAGTCTGTTTGAATGCTGTTTTAGCACCTTCTAGCTATGCACTTGGTGCAAACATTCACCTGAAAAGCCTGAGTGACTCTCTGACCTCTGGAGTAAGAGAAAACACACATCGGCTTCAGACGCTCAGCTGTAAAATGTTTCTTTTGCAGTCGTGATGGTGTGTGTGTGTGTGTGTGTGTGTGTGTGTGCGCGGTTTGTCTAATCATCATGTGCATACTTGTGTTTTAGGGCCAAATGCTGGAGTATTTGGACAAACTTTGATTGTAGTCCAATTGAACAATGAAAACAACTAACTGGATCTTTTATAGTTTTGGGTAGAGCTTTAAAAAGTCTGGCTGAACAATAAGTACAGCTCCATCTATAAATCATATGCCTACTGACTTTACCATGCACAATGCTATTACCTCTGCTGTAATTAGCCTCTCTTCAGCCAAGAGGCCAAGTGGAGGCTAGAAACAAACGAGAGACAAATGCAGCTCAAGTGCAGTTTGGAATCTCTCACTCATCTGTGACCTTAAACCAGATCATCTAACATACATAAAACAGATCCTGGATCAGTTCAAACGTCTTAAAAGCAACCGACAAATTACTGTCGGGTTGGGTAAGCCTAAGTTTGGTGAAAGGGGTTAACCAATCTCAGGTCTGATAATGACTACTTGACCAGCTTAATAATGCCTAAATAGGTTTATATATATAACAAACAGGTCTCAGATCAGCTAAATCAACATAAACAGGTTTGAAATATTGTTAAAATTCCAGAATCGTGTTCTCAAGTCTGCTTAAAAATACCATAACCTGCCTCTGATCTAGCTCAGATCAGCTTAAGAGCTTAAACAGATCAGTTTAAAATGTATTAAAAGTCTCAGATCAGGTTAGACAAACCTAATCAGATGTTAGATCAGAGATCAAACATATGAGTTCAGAATTTGTTAAAATGCTCAAAGTGGTGTGAGCTCAGTTTTAAGAAAAAGAAAAATCCCCAAACATATTTGGATCATGCCCAAGACATACACTGGTGTTTAATCAGCTTAAAAAAGACTTACCTAACCTCCTATAAAAATGTCAGATCCAGCCTGTAACCAGAATCAGATTAGTTTTTCAAGCCCTGCATTGGGCAAAGATTATTTTATAAACCTGATATTAAATGATATTAGAATGTTTAAAGTCTCAGATCAGCCTAAAAGAATTAACCAGTCTCGAATCTGTTTACACAAGCATAAATAGATTTAAAATAAGCTAAAAATGCTGGTCTTAGATCAGTTTAAAATTCATTTAGCAGTGTCAGCACATACAAACCTATACAGATTATAGATGTTGTTAAAAGATAAAACAGATCTCAGATCAACTGTACCACCTGACCAGCTAAATCTTTTTTAAAAGCCTAAACAAGACTCTGATCTGGTCACAGTTCAACTTAAGATATCTCTGTTGTAAGAGAAACACTATTAAAAATCTACTAGGCTACAGTGGCAATTATTTGTTGCGACTTCCCCTTACACTGGAGCAATAGCAGAATCGAGCAGCTTCTCCAGGATGCCAAGTCGAGCCTACATCATTCTGAATGATCTTTTAAGAAAAGCACCTTTTTTGCTAAAACTCACAAAGATTGGAATGAAGATCGGTGGAAAAGAATATAATGCAGTAATAATTCCAAGTTTTGCAATATTTGTGCGTCCAATCATCTACTATACAGTATATTGATTTTATCATTGCTAAAACAACAAATCTAATGGTGGCCTAAGACTTTTGCACAGGTCTGAACTATAAAGAGCGATTAAGGAAGCAGACAAAAACAGATCTGACCTGGGTGTAGCTTATGACGTAGCTCATGGTCATTATGCATCATTAGCATGATGCTGGACTTGGTGGTAAGTTTGTTGTGTTTTGAACATGTTTTTGCTGGGGATACTGGTGACCAGTAGATGCTGGTCTTTGCTTGTTGATGAATGGTTGTGACCAGCACATACTGGTCTTTGCTGGTTCTTGGATGGTTGTGACCAGTGCATGCTGGTCTTTTCTGAGTATGCTGGTGACTAGCACATGCTGGTTGAACAACAAAACTAGCAAGATGATTCTGGTCAACCAGCAAAACCAGCACCACGCCAGATTAAACCGGCATGGATCTAAAGCTGGTCAGCGCTTGTTTTTTTCAGCAGGGTCCATTGCAGGACTGGTAGGAGTTGCTTTTGTAACACCATACCATGACCCCCTACCTTCTCTCACTTAGGCATAACCAGTCGTACCTGTATGACTACAGTAAGGAACCACTTTGGCTCATAGATGGATTTCATTTAGTAATTCTGTAGACCAATATTTTAGGTCCTTTTTCGGATTTGAATCCCTGCCTTGTGCCCCCTGGATTGGATGAAGCGGGTACAAAAAGTGAATGTGTGTTTTGGTGTGTAGTATACGGTTTTCAATATACCTGTCCATCATTTAATGTAATAAGCTGCTGTGTTTGTTGTCCACTACTTTTTTCAGCTGGTTGGTCAGTAGTTCTGTGTTTTAGGTGGGATTTTAAGGGTATGCTTGGGCAGCGTGTGTAGCTTTGTATGCTGGTTATTCTGGAAGGGATATAACTACACAGTATAAACAGCCATAATACTAATCATCCAAAAATGTTTTAAAAAACACACCATTTAGGTCGATTACTTGACTCAAATTGGACTGTAAACCACTAAACCCTTAGTGGCATGGATTGTAACTTATTAATTCTGTATTTTTTTTCTTCTGACTGTGATGTAAAAGTCAAAAGTTAATCAGAAGTAGAGGATCTGTCCGGACATACCGTATACACAAATTATTTCTTAACAGAGAAGAAAGCTTTGCCTTTGGGGGTATATATGTAGTAGAAGAAGAGCCTTTAGTCATGTCACAGCAAAGAGAAGGACCTGAAAGCTTTTTCAAGAATGTAGTGCAAAACCCAGTGAGCCAGGAGATCTGTCTGGGTTTGTAGGTTTGTTTTTTGATGTTCTTCCAGGATTCATCTTTAACAAAAGGACACCTTTGCTTATTTACATTGACTTTAACATTTAACAGTATATAGCAGAAACCCCCATCCAGAGGGTGGCTCTTACAATTGAGGTGACTGGCTGATAGTTATGGGGCCTTGACCAAAGGCATAACAGTGGTGTTGGATGAAATTACAATCTTCTAATGATTAACCCAAAGTCTTAATCATAGAGCCTCAGTTTCTTTTTAACACAGTTAAAAAGACACCATTCTCTTCCAGTTGCAGTACCAGGAGAAGACATCACAGTTCAGCTGCCCTTTTATCAGATGGCACAGCTGGGTCTGCCCACAGTCTCCACATATTGCTGCTGTGCCACCTAAACATGTTGTGCACATTTGGCTTTTGATTTAGGGGATTTACAGGCTTGCTTAAAAATTACTCTACAACTGTTCTATTTTTGATCGACAGGTCTGCACCAGCCCCAGCCGGCGCCCCTGCCCCTGAGGGAGGGAATCAGCCTCCCAACATGACCAGCAACCGCCGCCTACAGCAGACACAGGCTCAGGTGGACGAGGTGAGCGAGCCCACGGGCCACCAAACGCATCCTGGATTCCTTAACCCATATTAAAGGTTTAATGATGTTGAAATAATGTTAATTGCAGCACGGGGGCTCGGTGGGTAGCACCACTGCCTCACAACAAGAAGGTCCCGGGTTCAGTCCCAGGGTGGAGCGGCTTGGGTCCTTTCTGTGTGGAGTCTGCATG
>JAUZSU010169618.1:0-13255 GCA_034780255.1 Parotocinclus maculicauda | reverse complement strand
AGGTCTCTCCACCCTGGGATTGAACCCGGGACCTTCTTATTGTGAGGCAGCGGTGCTACCCATCGAGCCACCGTGCTATGGCCTCCTGGTACACTTACATTTACATTTACATTTATTTATTTAGCATCCTGGTAGAGTACCTGATATCTTCTGACTCGATCCTAAAGTTTAAAAAACGGGGAGATTTGAAATGCCTCTGAAACACATTTCTAACTACGCTGGATTCCTTTCTCTTACAGTCATTACAGGTTTATTCTGAAATAATCAAAACCATTTTGTTTTTAATGGTTTATGTTGGGTAAGGATCTTTAAACTAGTGTGTGATCTGGAAGTATGGATGTATCTGAGCAAGTACACTGCTCTTAAATTAGTGGATATTTCTAAATGAATACGAAGAGGATCTCACAAGAACTGCTGGACAATCTGATCCTGTCCATGCCCCGTCACTATCAGTGTTTTTGGCAGTCCTGGGTGACCATACACCCTACTGAACCGTCAATGTGGGACACTCTCATAAATTCTGACGTGCTTCTGTTCACCCCCATGAATATTTAACAGTTTTCATCTCATTTGCACAATCGAACAGTTTTCTTTAATTTTTCATTTGCTTTTCTGATAACCTTGTTTAATTAAATCAAATCAAATCCGTGTTCTTTAATTACTTAATATTCGTTTTGAAATATCCCCTCATTTTTGTGAGTAATGTATATTTTGGTTACTCCAAAGGTGCAAAATGGTTACATTTGTCGAATTCATCGGATTTCTTAAAAATGCTATTAGGTTGAAAGTTAAAATTCATAAAACAATACAGGAAAAATTTATTTAATTTGTTTACATAACAGCTTTTAAGTACTGCTTGGAACTTCAGGTTACAATCTAAACAACAACTGATGTCTTAAAGCACTTTTGTAAGTCGCTTTGGATAAGGGCGTCTGCTAAATACTGTAAATGTAAAATGTAAATGTAAACAGCTTAGGGGTCGAGGACCCAGCAATGACAACTTCTGTTGGTGCTTCATCTTTTAACATTCTGGTCAATAGTTCAGTAGCTTAACCAAAATAAGTATTTAAATATTCTGAAAGTATTGATTACCTAAGATAAAAGAGAATAATGATAGGTTAAATTAAGTATATAAACAGTAAGGAAGTCCTGAAGGAACTATGCAACATAAAGAAAGATATTGTAGCTGTGCTCTTGACTAATGACCAGAAGCCTGAAGGTTCAGGTTCCAAGACTCACAAACTGCCACCAGGCAGGGCACTAATACGTCCTTAATAAGGGCATCTGTCCCATGCTTTAAGCATAATGAATACTTTTTGAAAATGCATGATTAAAAATACCTTACATACAGTGGGGCCACATTTAAGACATCTGAGTAAAAACTTGGATTGGATGGATTTGTGCAGCAGCAGGATAATGAGTAACACACATCAACATTTCACAAGAACTACCTGAAGACCAAAAAAGCAAATGCTGAACCTCACGGACACAGATAATGTATTCAAGAACATCACAAGATGCTCTTTGTAACAGTACCAGCAAATTGTGATTCATGCATGAAACAAACAGGTCATTGTAAGAAGGGCCAATGGCTCAGCACCGAATGCTACCAGGGACTATAGTCACGCTGAGGTCTCTGTAAATGTAAGTTATTTAAACATGAACAGAGAAAATGAATTTACTATGGGTGTTAATGTAAAGGTCACACATCCCCGGTTTGCTTTGGATAACATTTAAAAGGGATTGAAGCTTTGTAAAAAAATGAAGTGTCATTTGTGTGTCTTTTTGCTCATAATAGGCACCTAATCTGCCTCTTCTCCCTTGTCTGTTACAACTGTCTATAATCATTCAATCTCTCACTGCTTTGCCACATCTCTCTTCTCCTCTGTGTGTGTAGAATGAATGAATGCTGTGTGTGTGTTTGTGTGTGTGTGTGTGTGTGTGTGTGTGTGTGTGTGTGTGTGTGTGTGTGTGTGTGGGGCAGGGGGGTGGTTGGTGGGTATTTTGCTGGTCAGACAGCTGCAGTATGCTTGATAAGAGCACTTGACCTTGGCAGATGGTGATGACTTCTGGAGGGAGCTAATCATAGAAGCACTTCTTACAAAGACAGAGGGCACATGCTTACGGTGGCCACTATGGGGCAGCACTGTTGCATATTTATAGAACAGTACCATGAATCTCGTGTGGACCGAATGTTTTGACAAGGATAGAAAAATGTGACATTTTTTACATTGTATAATCTTCTTGCTGCTCGTGGTCTCAACGAGATTTAATGTTTTTTTATTCTAATTAGTATTTTCTTTTATTTATTTATTTTTCAAACTGCAACTTTCTTTTGAAAAACCAAAAGACATTTAGGGTTCGGTTAGGTCAAGGTTAGAGGTAGGTGTGGTGTTAATTAACTACAGTAATCCTTCTGTGGAAAGTCCCCACCTGGATAGCGTGATGGACATTTTTTAATAAACTGCAATTTGTTTTTTAAAAAAAAACTAAAGAGCCAAAGGATTTCCATTACTGAGGTTAAGGTTAGAGTTAGGCGGTGGTGTAAAATTAATTAGCTACTTTAATTTTATGTCACTGTGCAAAGTCCCCACAATGGCTGAAGGACAAACTTTTCTGTGCATGTGTGTTCTTATATACACACCGCCCAACGATAATTATCACCCAAACTATTAATGTCTATCCACCTAAGTCTACAGTGCATTAGGGCACGTAGACTCACCCTTTTGTACATGTAGAATATTCAAGTAGTTCAGCTTTATAGAGACACATGCACATCTCTTTTTGTCTTTCCATCCATTTTGGCTATTATCTCTATCCTTTCTCTCTCTTGCTCTCTCCTCATCTCTCTCCCTCTGACTGGGGTTGGCTGAAAATGACGACATTCTTCTGCTCCACCGCTCTGATGAGATTTTGTGGCGTTCCTGCTGCAGTCACTCACAGAGCTCAGTATGGTTGTGTGTGTTGTTGGTATGTCGTCACATATGTGTGTAATTGGGATCAGTGTACAGTGGTAATGACATGCTAAGCCTGTCGTTGACAGCCTTCAATACACCAACACAAATGATTAACAGGTCCATATTTTGGGCATGAACAACCCTAGACGTGGCGCCAATCCATCGTAGGGCACACACAAACACTCATGCGCACAGTCGCACACTAAGGGCTACTTTTAGAGACACCAGTTTTCTAACACATATGTCTTTGGACTGTGGGAGGAAACCCAAGTACACGGCGAGGACATGCAGACTTTACACAGAAAGGACCCAGGACGCTCCACCCTGGGATTGAACCTGGGACCTTCTGGCTGTGGGGCAGTGGTGCTACCTATGTTCACTTCCATGATATCAAATGTGTCAGAATATACAAATATATTTACAAATTGTAACATACAGAATTCTAATATATCTTTCAAAAAAATGTAAACAATTTCTTTTACATAATAATATGGTATAATATGTTTTGGGAACAACCCAGCATCTACATCTCATTCCTTCTGCCCCCTTTGTCTTTCCATAACATGCTGCTTAATTACAGCGTGCTGTGCTTCACCTGTTTTAAACTCTCCTTGTTCACTTCCTTGGGTCTCATCGTCTTACTTGTCTTGATGATTGGCTCCTCAGCATTCAGTACTGAGCAATGAGGCATTTCAATATGAGTCCAATAAAAATTATTACATAGGTCGATGTCACAACGTTTAGTAAACATTGTTTACAGTATCAGTGTTACTTGATATTTGGACAGAAAAGTTAATGACAACTTCATCAAAAGATTATAATGCATCTTTATATTTTGAGTACTCATCGTCACTGGGAGTGTGTTTTACGTTACTGTGTATGTTATGATGTGCATTTGTGACTTTACTGCCGAGTTGTGTTTGTGTTTGGATTCATTGAGCATGTAGGTCTGTGTGTAGTTTTACAGACTTTGTGTACTGGCCAGATTATTCATTTATTTATTTATTTTACCCCACTACCTTTTTGTGCCAGAGACTCCACTAGTGAAATAAACCCTGTCAGTTATTATTACCTTCTGTACAGTTTTAGTTACCCCAAAAAGTAATCATGACTTAACTGAAATTGTAATGTGATAACTTTAAGGGAAAATGTAATATAATGGCTCATTGCTTTACTGTTAAGTTACATTCTAAACTCACACAAATAAACTATTATTAAATCTATAAACAGATCTGAAAAGTACAAAAATGAACTTCACTAACCTATACCTGATGTTTTACTTGGTTTTGGGTATCTTGAGATGGGGTTTGAGTTCCTGTAATTCCGAAAGGCAGGCTCTAGCCCAGACACATGTAGAGGGGTCCGGGAATGTATTTTACTCAATATTCATCATTTTAACATAGCTCTCTGGCATTATATTATATTATATTTTCTACCACACACACACACACACACACACACACACACAGTGTCTGTTTAGTAGCAAAATGTTTGGTATAGTAAAATTATGGAAATGAAAAGGCTAAGTATACATTTAATAGGCTGACTGATATACAGCGTATAACTTGGCCATCTTGTAGAGCCTGCATCCAATGAATTCCTGTGGTAGCCTAGCAGTTAAGGTTCTGGACTCTGGACCCGATGTTCCAGGGTTCAAGTCTCACCTCTGCCAAGCTGCCACAATTGGGTCCCTAAGCAAGGCCCTTAACCAACCATTGCTTGAATTGTAAGACTGTATAAGTTGTAAGTCGCTCTGGATAAGGTTGTCTGCTAAATACCGTAAATGTAAATGTAATGTAAATTCCCATAATGCTCTGCCCTGTACACCAACCTACCACCCTGACTAGGAAAATGAGTCAAAATGAAAACACTCCATCATTGATTATAGCATTCCAATAGTCATAAAGGCTTTATATATTTTAATGTTTTCTCAATATCCAACTTTGCCTAATCTCTGGCACATTTCAGCAATCCTTAGCAAAAAAAAAAGATCATATATTATGAAAATACCCATGGATTCTTGCCATATCACTTACCTAACACAATCACACCTGTGACCAATTCACATTATACCAGCTCAGCAAATAATTGACTAAGGAGACGTGAAGCCACTTTATTTCTTCTTCACTTCACTGTCCTAATCCTCTTTTTCCTGTCCTCAAAGGAACGGATTTACTTTTAATTAAAGCAGGCAGACTCAAAGCAGAGACCTAGTTTACTGCGTTACAGCCTGAAAATCCTGCTGCATTCATCTTTTCTGTCTTCTTTTCCCCCAGCACTGGCAGGATGTCACTTTAGTAATTATGGTAAATGAATTAAAAAAAAAAGGTAAGTGAATGAGAAAATGACACTGAACATCAATAAACACTACTCAATGAGCTGAGTGAGCACCAGTGTGTGTTCATTAAGATATGGGTCCGCGAGCTGGTGAATTGCTGACAGGTATGCCCAAGCCTTCCAGAAGTTAATCTTCTTCACTTGATAAAAAAAAAAAAACTTCTCCACAGTTCCTCTAATGGACCATTAAATTCATCAGCGAGTTTTTCCAGCTCTCCCTGCCACATCCTGCACCTCTCATTCTATTTTCTAGTTTCTCATTGCTTTCTATCTCCCACTGCGTGAACTCAATGTGGTGTGAAGTCGAAGCTGTCTTTTAAGACTCCTTATGTAACACTAACTCACTTATTCTCTTAAAGAATACAGCTGTAAAGTGATTTTCTTGACTTTTATATAATTGTTTATTTGTCATCACTTACCGCTTTATCCTGCTTAATGTACAGTAGCTGTTGGTTTGGAGCCACTGGGTTGCATAAATACACCTAAAACCATGGCTCTTGATTGTAAGCACAACTATCTGGATCAAAGTTCTGGATTTTGTTTGTGCATGACATAGATTAAAAGGCTATTCATATCTATTTTTTAATGAAAAAATGGGTGCTATTTTTAACGTAGTGGGGCCTTAATGCTAAGTGTGCTACGTTTTTTGTCTAAAGGATTTTACTCTAAGGATTAAAAAACACTCTAATAATAGATGTTGATTATGATTGATTATGCAACCCAGGAATTCTTGATTACTCATGCTACACGTATAAGAAGATATTTTTGTGGCTGCATTGACATTGTGTTCTGTTCTCATGTATGGCGTATGTATGCGTAGACTCGTGCCCAAGTCTAACTGAGTCATGCCTTAGCTCCTCTTGTGCACCTCTTCAAGCAGATTACAGAGCAATCACACTGGTCAAATAAACTATACTTTGGGGGTTAAATGTAAGCTTGTTACAGTGGCCTAGCAGTTAGAATTGTCACCTCTGATCTCCAGACATCTTGTTTTGAGTCCTGGTCTATTCACTGCTTTTGTTGAGTTTGCATGGTTGCATGTGTATGTGTGGTTTTCTTTGGGTACCCCAGCTTCTTCCCAAATTCCAAACATGTGCACTGGGACAGCTGATGTCTTTTTAAAGGATTCCAGTGTGAGTGTGTTTTTTGCCATGGACTGGCGCCCTGTCCAGAGATGGTCATGATCTTTCTCCTGGATTGAACTCTAGTTTTTGGTCTTATTCAGAGTATCTATCTCACCAGAGACCTTCTGAATACCAGAGCTCCTAGGTCTGTGGGGCGCAAACAACACCTGTATCACTTTAGTTTCTGCAGCAGTTGACACTTTTTAGGAAAAAAAACAGCTAAAAATGTGAGTATTCCAATTGCATATTTTGGAAACAAACACCCTAATACTGAAAATGTAGAAGGGGAAATGTGGCTCGGTGGGTAGCACCACTGCCTCACAGCCAGAAGGTCCCAGGCTCAATCCCAGGGTTGAGAGGTCTAGGTTCTTTCTATGTGGAGTCTGCATGTCCTCCTTGTGTCTGCATTGGTTTACTTTGAGTACTCCGGTTTTCTCCCACAGTCCAAAGACATTAATTGGTGTCTCTAAAGTGTGTGTATGCCCTATGATGGATTGGCACCCCATCTAGGGTTGTTCCTGCCCTTGTGCCCAGAGTTGCCAGGTGGGCACCGGCTGGCCCGCGACCCCATGTGAATTAAATGGAAGACAATAAATAAATTAATGATAATGGATAAAAGAGAAAATGACTATGGTGGCACAGAGGTTAAAGTCTTAAAGTCTAGATTATTCATTTTCAGCCCTTCTGCCACTGTTGGGCCCTTGATCAAGACGACATTAATACACAATAGCTTGGATTGTGCATTTTAAGATTGTATAAGTTGTAAAACCTTCTGGTTAAGTTTATTTGCTAAGCACTGGAAAAGGAAATTATGTTTGTTTGTTTGTTTTTGGTTTATTTATTTAACACTTTCAGCATCATTAGCTGTTTAACGAGAAACACAAGGTCACACTGACAGACATGCTTACTTCACAACTAGTCATACATACTCATATCAGGCCATTTTAGCTAATTTGCATGTCTTTGGACTGTGGAAGGAAACCAAAGCACATAGAGTAAACCCATAAGGACAAACAATTTCCAAACAAGTGGAATTTGAGATTGGGATCAAACCTGTGGCTTAAATGAAAGTCACAGACTGCTATTAAACATACAGGCAATATTTAGTCATTCATTTTAAATCAGGGAAGCAGATTTGTTCTATTAAACCTAAGTATCTATCTAATACAAGCATTTATTAGTTAATCCAGTACTTGTGTTTTGCCTTTTGTGTGGTTTACAGCACATCAGAAAGTCACACAGGCAGCATTTAGTGGGATTTATGTGCTGGATTTTATACAGCTTAGCCTGCAACTCCTCTGCCAGGTTACTAAGTTACAACCCTAATAGTCTTAATGGAACAGGTTCATTAGACTTAATGCATTGGGGAATATATTGACATAATCATTTATGTCCATATATTTTTCAGGATTTTATGGCCAAAATACGATGTATACCAACAATAGACACCTTGTGAAATGTATATATTTATTAAATACAATCACTCACAATCTCACAATTACTGACCTGACTAGTTGAGTTTAGGGGCTTTGCCCAAACACCGGAGATAGGACTGAACTCATAACCTTCTGATTAGTTGTCCAGAACTCTCCCAACTCAACCAGCAACAGGCTTCGCCAGAACCTAGTTTCAGAATTATGAATCCTTTTTATCAGTTTTATCCTGTAATTTGAACTGGAAACTGGTTTAAAACATTCCTGAGTCAGCATAGATATGATGGGTGTAGCTAACAGGTTTTATGATGTGTGTTAAGTTAATGTGGGGATCAAAACATGGAGAGATTGAAATACAATGGTAATTTGTTCCAGAAGGCTAGAAACAAAACTGATGAACACTGAGCAACTTTTTACCATAAGGAATAATGTAAATTGAATTAATTTGTTCCGGATCCCCAGAATATTCACACTGTGTAAGTGTGTAATTAATGGAATCATATTGTACAGGTGCTGCCTGATCTGAATCATGCAAGTTTAAGCTAATATGTGGAGTACCAAGAAAACAGTGAGATAAAAATGCACTAAGAACTCAATTTGATTTACTCTGAGGTGGTCTAGAACCAAGGTACCACTTTATTTCACATCAATCATTTTCCACAAATTTTAGACATCTAGGGTATATGATTTAATTAAAATAATTGTTCAAAGAAGGTCCCGGGTTCAATCCCAGGGTGGAGCAGCATGGGTCATTTCTGTGTGGAGTTTGCATGTCCTCCCATGTGTCTGTGTGGGTTTACTCCGGTTTTAGTGTCTCTAAAGTGGCTCTGTGTGGGTGTGGGTGTAGGTGTGGCCTACGATAGGTTGGCGCCCTGTCTAGGGTTGTTCCTGCCCTTGCGCCTAAATTTGCTGGGTGGGCACGGGTTGGCTCGCAGCCCCATGTGGATTAAGCAGAAGATAATAAATGAATAAACGAATGAAATAATTAATTAATTAATTAATTAATTAATTAAGAATAAATAAAAAATGAACTGGAAGTTGAATAAGAAAGTATGAAAGCAATATTTATTTGCGTTTGGGAGACAGTGGTGCAGGACTATATTGGCTTAGTGTTTAATGTTGGATATTGGACCAGAATGTCCAGGGTTCACATCCCATGTCTGCAGCTGTAACTGTTGCGTCCTTGAGCAAAGCCCTTAACAAACATTTGCTTGGTTTGTAGATTGTATCAGTTGTAAGTCACTAAATGATTAAATGTAATGTAAATGCTGACGAAATGCAAGGAAGACTTAAATTACAAGAAGAAAGAAGGTGCAGGTGTGTTGCAGGTGCTTGTAGGAAAAAAAGAAAGCATGGAGGGGAAATAAATAAATAAGAAAGTGCAGGTGTGCAGCAGGTGCTATGGGGGATATAGCATTGTGGGACATTTCATGTTTAAAAATATGTTGAGTATTTTGATAATAGTACAGAAATGGGGAAATTATCCACCCTACACCCCTCCGTCTCTCTCTCTCGCTCTCTTTCTCTCTCTCTCTCTCTCTCTCCCTCTTTCTCTCTCCTGCTCTCTATTTCTATCAGAGCATGCGTTTGCACACACGCGCGCGCGGGCTCGCGCACACCGCACACACCATCCATTTCTCTCCTCATTTCTACCTTCTCCTCTTTCTCTCTCTCTCTCTCTCTCTCTCTCTCTTTCTCTCTCCTCTTTCTCTTTTAACAAACAAATATGGCCGCTAAGTCGGACGGAAGCACGGCGTGCTTGGGGGACGCTGCGGACTCGTTGACAGGTTGTGCGCTTGGTACTGCCCCGTTGCCGCTGTGCCGAGAGGCGGTGGAAGAGCAGCCCGGTACGCGCTATGGGCGCTGTGAGCGACGGCGCGCGCTGCTGGACTGCTGCTGGGTCCTTTGCGCGCTCCTGGTGTTTTTCTGCGACGGCGCCACGGACGTGTGGCTGGCGGTGAATTACTATAGACGCACTGATTACTGGTGGTTCGCGCTGACGCTGATTTTCACCGCGCTCCCATCCGCCGTGGTTCAGGTGCTGAGCTTTCGCTGGGTTCTCTACGATTACACGGTGCTAGAGGAGCACGAGCCACACGAGAGGATTAGGACGGCGGCGCAAACACGCAGCAGAGCTGTCAGGTGCTGCCGAGCATGCATGTGGACATTCCAGTCCGTCCTGCACATCCTGCAGCTGGGCCAGATGTGGAGGTAAGAGAAGGTGTGGGAGAGAGAGAGAGAGGTAGCTTTTACAAGGTGGAGTCTGATGTCTCTTTCCTGTTGGGTGTGTAATTTGACAGGGCTGGAGTGTGAGAGCTTACAGGATTCACCTCAAAGCCACAGCTCATCAATACCAGTCATAACACATTCAGTATGACCGGTCTCTAATTGTCAGTGAGTCCTTATAAATGCAGAGGCCAAATCCTATTCATTTACAATTACAGCATTTAGCAGACACTCTTATCTGGAACGACTTAAAATGCAGGCTTAGGGTCTTGCGTAAAAGCCCGACAGCATGTTTGTGGTATAATTATTATTAGGTTATTATTTTTGTTATTAACCTTCTTGTCCTGTATATTTACCTTGTCAAAATCATTATAGCTGTTGTAATACAGCAGCCTCGGGTGCAGAAAGTTTGATTAAACACTGAGCAAAGTTTTGCTGGAGCTTTTTGCCCTTTTTAGAATAAGAACGATGAGGATGAGCACTTCTTAACGATCTCATTCGCAATGTAAGCAACATATGGATTGCTGAACAGTTGTTGAATAGTTTCTGTTGGAGAATGCCTTGCTATTGTGGCACCAAGATGCAACACAGCGAAGGAATGAACAAGCACAGTAAGAAGTACTGCGTCGGGACAACAGGAAATTATATTGCGCTGTCACATAAAGACAGTTTCTATTTGAGAGAGAGAGAGAGAGAGAGAGAGAGAGAGAGAGTATGTGAAGTGTGTGCATGCAGGTTTACAGGGGAATTATCTTACCCATCTTATGTTGTAAATACAAGATGGGTAAGATAATTAGTGGGTAACAATAATTAGTGGCCATTGTTGGTAAATCCACTGCTCACAAAAACGAGGGATATTTTTAATGTTTTTGAGCAGTATAAATCAATGTATGAAAAGCACGGTATGGACAAACAATGTATGGGTGTATCTTGACTATTTAGTCAATGCCCATTACTACAGGTGTGCAATATGCGTCGTCTATGATAATATCTTAATTGTTGCTTGACAGTGTGTGAGCTGGCATTTGTTTTTGTCCTTATCACACACCTCCACCAGATACACCACAATATTCCCTGAAGATTTGCTATGTAATATGTAGTAGATAAATACATATGTTTAATATCGCCCAGGTCGCATGATGTACAGTTTCATAGAACGCTTTTGTAGACGTTAAGTGACGCAGGTGTACAATGCAATGCATCTAACTAATGATGTAGCTAGGGCTGGATATTGTTTAATTTTTATGATTCCAGTAGTATGGTGAAAGAAGATGCCAGATGTTTAGATATACACAATGTCTTTGCTTATAGTCTTTCACCTGTGCGGTTCATAAATTGATATCTATTGAAAACGATTGATATTTATTGTAACGATACACTCTGCTACTGGACACACTCACGATTAAATACACGATACCAAGGTCACAAATTTGATTTTCTCACAGTTATCACAGTTTTACATTCAATAAAAGGCATTTCTGTTTATTTCTGAAGTGTAAACATTGCAAATTTGTCTCCTGCAATTAAAACCAGTTTAATACCTAGAAATATAAATAAGTGCTATCATATATTGATAAATAGGCCCTGTTTTTATGCCCGGTTTAATCACCTTTTTGTATCAGTTCTATGTGTAAAAAGCGCTATACAAAGATCTTAAATCATCCCAAATCAATTTTCCATTGAAAGAGATATGAAGGAAGATATGCCATATATGATGTATATGATGTATGATTACACTCCTAAAAGCATGCGATATCTGTGTGATTACAAGTAAATGTAAATTATGTAAATCATGAAATTTTTGCATCGTTATACCCGTGCTTTTATTTTTAATCAGCTATGCCAGCTTGACTCAAAATGTCACAAATGGCTCACAAAGAGGACGCTTTTTTAACCTACATGATCCTGACTAAAAGACAGCAACCATGGAAATGGACAGAACTGGGACTGCACTGGCTGGCGAGACTTTCTGCTAAATCGAAAAGCAACTAAAATACTGTGAGTTTTAATTTGCGTTCCAGGTGTTTGCCTGCCGAGGTCTCTCATGGCCGCGTTCCGTCCCAGTTCTGCCGTTCTTCAAGGTTTCCAGGTTCAGACCTAGCTCTGTCTTAAGAATCCACCTCTGCAGAGTGTATTGGGTCTGGATGTCCATTCATTCCTCACTATTGGAAAACAGGAAAAAATAACTTGTGGTTCGGAAATGCTTGCCATATTCTTTTTATCTTTGCACAGGAGAAATGTGCACCCTTCATGCTGCTTGGGCACAGCTGTGCATAAAGGCAAGGCAGCTAAAAGAGCATTACTTTAGTTATTAGCTAGTGTGGAGGATAATTACAGATGTGCTTTAACTGCGTTTGTTAAGGCATCAGAGCTGTCAAATCACGCATGCACAGCAAAACACATTAAACACCCACAGTGCCGAATGCATGCTGTTTATATAAAGTACAGCTTTACAAAAATGCACTCTGGGATAATTTGGTATTGTTTGTATTGTCAGATGGCAGCAATACATTAAGTAAATGCTTTCTTATTTACTTATTGCTGTAAACACTCACTCGGGATTGTGCATCTCACCTGTTTCTGTGAATATATGATTTATTTGAGTTAACATTTTGTCCTTGCCATTGTTTTATTGCATATTCCAAGATAAGGAAAGGTAAGTATGTTCAAGAGCACTGTATGTGTTGTCTGTAGATATGGGAGGTGTGGAGTTAGATGAAATCTGTGAGATGCTGTTGGAAATGCAGCAGCTCTGAACTGTATCAAACCATCCACAAGTCATTCATATTGAGTGAGCTGAGAGCTGGGCATGTCCAGCAACAGGAGTCTGAGCTCGACTTTATGCATGAGGAATGAAGCAATGCATTGATAACCAATGAACTCAGGACTGCGAGACTCTTTTTTTTTTTCTTTTGCTGTGAAACGGTATTTCTCTTTCATTTGGGGTGCAGGGGTTAGCACTGCCACCCCACAGCTCCAGTTTGAATCCCAACCTAGACATGAAGTTTGCCTTCTCTCCCCATATATGTGTGTTTCCCCAGGACACTCCAGTTTCCAGGATTTCAAAGGCTTATTTTAGGGCAGGAGGCTTTTCTGAAGTGTGTGTGTGTGTGTGTGTGTGTGTGTGTGTGTGTGTGTGTGTGTGTCTAGGGGTAGTGCTTGGCTTGTTCCCCCGGCC
>JAUZSU010169607.1:0-13255 GCA_034780255.1 Parotocinclus maculicauda | reverse complement strand
ACTAGAGCATCGGCCGCCTGAGTCGCTACTTGCCGACATGACAAGTTTTTATCTGTGGTTTTGTGTTCACTGTTTGTAAAAGTTTCATTATAGACTGAATTCATTCAAGCCCTACGATGCCACACAAACGTTCTGAAAGTTCTACAGCTTAAATAGTGTATATTTATAAATACTTAAATAAATATAGCGTCTCTACTTCGCGGATTTTCGTTTATCGGGGGAGGTCCTGGAACGTAACCCCCGCCATAAACGAAGGATCACTGTATTATATTATCTTAAAAGACCAATCCCAAATTAAGCAAGCCTAAAGTGACAGTGGCAGGGAAAAACCTTGGGAGGACCAAGACTCAAGAGGGACCCATCACTGGGTAGGATAAATGTATTAAAGAGTTAAGAGTGCCCTTGTTCGATTTCAACCTTGGATTCTGCCGGTGTGGAGCTTGAACGTCCTCGCCGTGTCTGTGGAGGATTACTCAGGATATTCGAGTTTACTTCCACTTTTCATAGACATGTTAACTACTTATTCCAAACTGGCCCAATATACAGTAAATGTGTTAATATAACCTTGTAGCTGTTATGAATAGCCATTGATGCTGATACAACATTAAAACAAATAAGCAAATAAACGCAATGGCATCAACATAAAAACGGTTCAATACTAGTACAAACTGACATTCACAAAATATCTTCATCTTGTACAAAGTTATAATTTATTTATAATATATACCCCAGTAGATAATTGAGACCTTTTTCTTGCAATCTACAGTATATGCATAGCCTCAATCCAGCCTCTGGCTCCGCTGAGGTGTTGCGTCATGTGAGTACATTTTGTGAGTAATCTTGTCTCCATTTTGCCTATGCCTAATGTGATTCACGAGCACTAGTCCTGTGGGTGCATGCTAATTCACAGCGCTGTTTCGGGGGACTACACGGAGCATTGGTTAAGTGAGGCCAGCCACAGAAGGAAACTCTGCCTGCTTCTCAAGGTCCTTTCGATAGGCAAGGACATGAAAACAGCTACACAACCCTCCTATGTAAAGTAGGTTCATGGATCTTAGACCACGACAAGAGTTGTGACTGCTGTCTAAAGAACTGTTCACTGACCTCAGCCAACCTTGGTCTTGATAATAATATTTGCAGGATTCCTTGTTTAATGCTTTATCACCATTTCAAAAAAGTCTTCAACTCGGCCTAGTTGCCATGGTGATGGAGTTGCGTTTCCTTCCCCTCCAGAAATAATGCTCAGTTCTTCCGTACAAATGCCTTTGAAGCTACTGCTTTCATCCTGAAGCAGAGTGGGGTAAACTATGACCCATTTGCCCACCTTTGATGCTTTCCATTGTGGGAAGAGTGGTTCGTTACACCCTCTGTTGCAAAAACCTTCAAGGGGTGATATATTGTAAAACAAAACCAAAAAAAACCCACACTATCCAAACTCCCAGTACTCAAATTCCCACTATAACGTATGAGATGTTTTAATCCATTAGCCAGCTGTCTGAACTACAGATACTCCCTGTTTTATGGTGAGTGGTTTACGATTTGTCAACTTTACTTTTGGAAATCTGATCATACTCTGATTTAGACATTCAGCGTAAAACACATTCTGAACTTTATATTTAGATTTTTCCCTGAGATCCTCTCCTGCACTCTCCTGAAATCAGGCTGGGTTTTGCAGCTACAGGTACTCACCGTTTTACTACCGACTGACTTTCAGCTTATTTCAGCTTCTTGATGAGAATCCAATGAAATTCCCCATAGGTAATAATTAAACTAGTCTCCTGCTATTTAAATATCTGCTATCCAATCCATTTTCTGGAATAGGGTACAGTCAGATAATGGCTTGGACTGAACTGAATAGGACCTGTCTATAATGTAATCACCATTGTTAGACAATTGCCCCATGCAATATATTATCTATACTAAGATAAAGTTTATTCCAGAGCGTATGCCAACTGTGAAACAGATATGCACGGGGGGCAGATAAGAAGAGAAAGAGCAGAAAGCAAGACTCTTTATCAGGACTCATTAGTATAACCTCACCTGATGTTCACAGAGGCTGCAAACAATTAACTGTCATCCTGTATTACATTATAACCATTCTCCATGCCAAGATCCAGGCTTTTGCCCATTCGGCACTATTAACTGTGCTTTCACTCATATCCATGAGACACCTGTCAGTGATCAGGTCAGTCGTAATTACATTTTAGCACATTAAAGAGGCTAGACAAAATAACCACAATTTGTACAAGGAGTCGCTGGACTGAGATTACACATAAATGCAAAATGCTTGAGATAAGAAGTGGCACACAAAGGATAGGATTATTTCAGCATAAGCTAATTTTCAGATAGCTTACCACTTGAAGATTGTGTAATAGAAGTAGGGCTGATTCATTTAAATATAGCACTGTGATTTGCTGAAATATTGTATATTAGCATTATTAGAACATTGATACAAGCCAATAAAGTTATTTTTTATCATCTTTAGTACAACTGATCACATGGTCCCAAAACTTTTTTATTTTCATTAAACTGCTACAGAAAACATTATGGAAAAAAAACTTTGAGGCAATTTGAGAATGGTAAACTAAACACGTTCAAAAACAATTTTGTGCATTTGAGTTTTGTGGCATGGCGCGTATCCTCCTGGAAGTAGCCTCCAGAAGATGGTAAACTGTGGGTCATAAAGGGATGGGCGTGGTCAGCAGCAACCCTGTAGGTAGAGTGTGGCATTTAAACAATGCTCAATTGGTATTAAGTGGCCCAAAGTGTATCAAGAAATTACCACCAGAACATTAAACCAGGACAATCACAAACCTGAATCATTCATATAAGGCAGAATGGATCCATGCTTTCAGTTCAGCAGGTCTAGAGATGCTGCAATGCAATTGGCTGATTAGACAACTAAGCAGATCAGTAGGTGTGCCTAAACAAAGTTTCCAGTGAGTGTTTACCTGTTAATTAACATAAAACAAAAACTAGAATAATAAAATATGTATATAATATAAGTAGATACGTAATAAGTAGAATAATGAAAAAGGTGGAGCAGTTAAATGTGTGAAGAAGTTTTAAGAAAGCTTTCTGTGTGAAGATTTTACTTTACAAAACAATACTACAATATTACATGCACGTGTTGTTGAGACACACATAATAAAAAATATGTTTTTGTCCCTCTGATAATGGAAATGCAGCAATAAGCACCGATGATGTGTTTTCCAACCTTAAGCAATGTATTGTGTATGTTTTTTTTCTTATTATGGGCATACCATTGCTCTGTAAATATTAGTATATTGTGTTTGTATCAAATACTTTAATTATTATACTTTATACTTGTCATAGAGGTATGGAGGCAATACGGTCATATGGAGAAAAGAAAGTAAGACAGTAGAACAAAAACTGTTTTAACAAAAAGCTCGAGTCACAAATGTGTCTATAAAAGCTACACATGGACAAGATTTGAGCTTCTCTATAGGGGGCGCCTTGGCTGAAAAGTTCCAAATGGTCTTCTCTATCCCATAATAATCCAACTGAGTGCATACATTAGTGTGCTAAAGCAGAGCAAATGCTTAGGAAAGAATACTGCACTGCTCACAAAAACTAGGGAATCTTTCATGGGGTTATTTAATTTGTGTGAGCAGTATATTTATTTATGCTATTTCTATTACTACCACTACTACTACTAATACTATGAGACTGACCTCAACTTCTAGAGGTGGGATACGTTCCTTTACTGTTCACTCCATGACTGCACACTGCTGTCTGCCCATCACAGTGGCTGGGTTTGATGTTGCTACCACAAAGAGACCTGTTGTCAAGGAAGTAAATATGTTACCTTCCCATTCATTAATTCACCTTTTTATCTGTTTAATGCTGAATAAGATTGCAGAAGAGCCAGTGCCTAGCCAGCAGCACAGGGCACAAGGCAGGAATAATCTTCGACAGGACACCAATGCATCGTAGGGCACACACTCATACACTCACTAGGGGCGCTTTAAAGACACCAATTAACCTAACACGCATGTTTTTGGACTGTGTCAGTAAAAGGTGTATCTGAAGTAAACCCATGGGGAGGACATGCAGACTTCATACATTCTTTACCTTGTCTTTAGTGTCTGATGTACCGGAGCAACTGTGTGGAGTGCGTATTTTCATAAAGTGCATTTGTGCATCTAGGGGAAAGGCAAGTGAAAGACTGCTTTTCCATAACGAACAGGCATTACAAACACCTGGTCATGCCTTATGGCTTAATTAACGCTCCAGTGGTCTTGCTATCTTTAGTCAATAAAGGCTTCCAAGACATGCTGGAGTTTGTCATTTGTCACAGAGCTAAACTATACTGCTTATAAAAAAAATGTATTACTACATTTCCCCTAATTATTTCTTTCTTTTTGTGAGCAATGTAATTAAAATGAGGTAAAAGCAGAGAAGCAGCAGTGCCACCATTCTGGGGTAAGTCATCTCAGTGGGTGAGATACACGCGTATGTGGGAAGGTAATGGTGAGTTACAGAGATTTTTGGTTTTGTCAGTTTTCATAGGTGGTTCATTTGCAATTATTCTGCTTACTGCACTGCCATGCTGGCTTACTTGATCAACTGCAGCCAAGGGGGTGTTCACCTCCCCACAAGCACGCTCAGCTGAACCCCTAATTGCCATTTATTGTGGAGATGGGCTAACTGTTAACTTCAACTTAATATCTTCATTTTAACTTCATTTCAAATGAATAACTTAATATCAACATTGGCTGTACGATTAAGAATTCCCAGCTTGTGCTGGAACATTGGACAAACCAGAGGAGCAGAGGAGATAGGTGCCAGCTGGTCAGCGAGAAAAATCACCAAGGCTCACATGTCAGTGGGCACAAGCCACCAAACTGTAGCCTGTACATGGGTGATCCAACTTGGTAAGAGGGAGTTTAGCTTTCAACAAAATTCTCCTTTATCTGAACCCAGTCCAAAGTTAGAAAACAGACAGGCAAGTCAAACAGGCACCCTCAAGACCTTCTGTCCTCAGTGTCGCTGGTTGCACTGTTTTGTAGACTTTGGCACAGACCTCTCAATATTCCAGGGCAATATTACTTTTCTGGTGGTGGTCAAAAGGTTCAGCAAGGGCAATTGCCTGTTCCGTCTTCTCAGACTCCCTGTGGCCATTTAAATCTTAATTTCAGCATGCCTTCTACCATTTTGGTCTCCTATAGAATATCGTCACAGACTGTAGGGTGTAATTCACATCCCATTTATGGCTAGCATTCATAATAGCATAAACAAGAACTTGGCTATTATTTGAGGACCTTCTCCCTGTTCCTGTAACTGATTGGGTTCCAACTACCCTTCTTTCCAGGGTTCCCTGGCAAGTGACATTTACCGGCAGTTGAAGGCTGGTTCAGGACCAGTTGAACTGCCTGGGAGTCTGCTGAGCACCAGCTGAAGAGGGTCATCAAGCAACAGAGAACCCATTGCCATGCCTGAAACTTTCATCAGGATATTTTGGAGTGTTTAAATTTTAGAGACAGGTAACCAGGTGAATACAAAATCGAACGTTTTTTCCATAACTCTCTCCTTAGGCTTGTGGCATCTGGTCTCCTTCGGAAGCTGTTCCACTGGACCATTTACCACCAACTATCAGCATTGAGATGGTCCACTGCAGAGCAACTAAATCACCGGACTGGTAACACCTGCACCTCATCAGTTTTAGCCAATGTAACAATGCTCAGCACTGAGTCATGTTGCTGTTCTCTGCTACAGATTAATGCAACTGTTTTACTCCAGATCTGTGGCCCACGTGGATGATTGTACCATTATCTATCCTGCTGACTGCAAGACAGAACTACAGACGGACCTTCTCTCTAGTCTACCATACGCTATCAGCATCTATGCCTACAATCTTGCCTCTATTTAACATTGAATATTATCTTACACTTAAGGACTTTTAAGTTTTACTTTAACTTCCTGCTTACTAAAACTCTATCTCCTCCAATGTGAGCCCTCTGTGTCCATCTCATTATATAATACTGCTACTATGTTATACTTTTATTTGACAGCTGTACTGTACTTGATTATTTCTGTAACTTTATATTTGTTTTACTTGCTACATTATGTTTTGTTTTTATAAATCTACTTTACTGTTTTAAAATGCAAAGTAGTGTAGTTGAGTGCTTAAAAGAAGAGACACTCCAAAACAAAAGCAGCAGTTTTTTAATTTTTTTTACAAAAATGCAGTGACAGCATTTCAGAGTCAATGATAACTGGTGTTCGATAAATAAAGGTAAATTATAGTTAATAGGTCATTTATTCAAATAGGTAAATAAATGAAATATCATTATATACTGCATTACTGAATATTGCCCTGTTTAGTTATGCGCAATTTAGCAGCATTTACAAGTATTTTGTATGTATTTATGTATTTTAATGTAGTTTTGATAATGTAATTTACATTCTTTTTGGAAATAATTAGTGTAGTTGTTGGTCAAAGCATTATCTACCCTTAGTGTCATGAATCTGTACCTCTTGCTCTCAGTAAAAGGCATCATGTATCACAAAATTGAGTCAGAAAGACCTTATACTTTTCTTTTTCATTTCTATTTCTTCTTTTTTTTTTATTATTTTCTATTTCACTATAGGATATTTAATTTTTAAGTACGCTCTAATTTTTGTGAGCAGTATATATAAACCATACTTCAACTTTAACTGGAGTTTTTTTTTTTTTCTTTTAACTAATTAGTACTTTTACTTGAGTATTTTTACTTTAGTAAAGAACTAGCATTCTTCTGCCAGCCCTGCTGAATTGGCTAACTGGATCTTTTTCATCTGGACTTTTTATAACCATTTCTAAAATGAAACATTTCTAAGCTTGTTCAGGTATTGTGGTAGCTAAATGTAGAGCCATGTTTTTGTGTTCCATCTATTAAAATAGCCATGAATGCTTTATGGGTAATGCTTTTCTACTGCAGGAATTGAGCCAATTCTCCATTCATCTTCAAATGAATGATTTAAAGGCTGAATATTTTATAACATTTTGACATTTATCTGACATTTGATGTCTTCATTGCTCCCTTGAAAATATGCAAATGTGAAAGAGAATGCCGTGCCCTATCGAGTCATACTGTGTCATCGCTGATCTTTACAGAGTGGCTCGACAGGGTAGGGACAGATTTATATAATTCTTGCACAAATATGACTTAGAGCTGCCCTCCCTGGACGCTTACACATTTTTCTCTCGCCATCCTTACTTGGACACACGTGCAAGGTGACCATCTGGGAACATCGGCCTTGTGGTCATCACACTGAGATTTGCCTGAGCAAATATGTGCCTGTGATTATGGGTGCAGGGAGAGAGGCAGCCATGGGAACCTCTCTGTGGGGTATTGGGAGGCTGTTGCTATGGCAACAGCACCTCGTGGTAAGAGTGGGAAAGCTAAGGTGCGGTGCTCGCCTCTGTTTTGAGATGTCAGAAGTGTGCTTAAGGCTTATGTGTTCAAGCTCATCAGGTAGGTTCTTCTCAAAAGTACTCTTGAACTTCATATGGATCTGGAACGTCCATTACTGAGCTTATTTTAAGAGCGTTGAAGATTTAATGTGCACAATTTAGGATTAGTATGTTCAGAACAATCATTAGCTTTCCTTTGTTTACAGATTTAATATTCCTAAGTACTCAGTGGATACTGTAAATGACTCAAACAAGTCTGAAGCATGACCAGTGGAAATAAAGATGCATCTAAGTTCATCATCATTCATTCATTTATCCATTAACTTTCTTAATGACTTAATCCTAGAGTCGCAGAAGAGCCTAGTCAGCAGCATAGTATGCAAGGCAGACACAACCCCCAATTCATCATAGGACACACACACTCATACAAACCCTCACACACTAGGGACACCTAAAGCATGTCTTTGGACTGTCGGAGAAAACCAGAGAACCCAGAGTAAACCCGGTGAAAACATGCAGACTTCACACAGAAAGAACCCAAGTCTCTTCAACTTGGACTGAACCCAAGACCTTCTTTGTTGAAAGGCAACAATTCTACATACTGAGTCACAATGCTGAGTCCCAAAAGCAGCAGCTCGGTAATGCTGGAACTCCCATATCAGGGTGGGGTCCAGAATGTGACGGGCAGCGGCCCGGTGGTGCCGTCCTTCTCCAAGCGGGACCAGGGTCATGAAAGCATGTTAGGTGTGCCTTGTGGCTTGCCCCCCCTGGTGGGTCTAGGCCGCTAAGTGAGCCTCTTTGTTTCCATGGCGTTCGGTAAAATAACCCCCGTAGGCGAATTGCCTCAAATACGTCGTGGAAACCCGGGCCCATTTTTGGTCCATTTTTGGCCAGGTTGTTCTGTTACGGTATTGGGTAGGACCCAACGATGCGGGAGTGATGACCTGGCCACGAACAGCACTAGAACCCGCACTTAAGTAATGGGGAAAGCAAATATTTGTAACCAGGTCCTAAATTAAGCACCAGATATAAACCGCCTCAGCGATTGCTCTGTAACGGCAATCGGCGAGGACGGCAGAACGCTCCGAGACGAGAGGTAGGAACCCCAACAAAGTATTACAATTTTAACAGAGAACCTCTCCTCTACATTTGTCTGGGCTAAGCCCTCAGTATATTTTTTATGGGTTTTAGAATGCAACTTACAAGTAAAGTAAAGAGTTTACATTTTTCAGAAGGTAAGCAGTAAAGTAATCCCGTTACGATAATGAGTAATCAGTACTGGATTACTTTTTATCAGTAACCTCCCCAGCACCCGAGGATCTGTGATAATACTTGTCACGTTCATCATTTTCATATAATTGTCCTTTCTCCTGCTGTGAACCATTGTGCCTTTATTATGTATTGTGTTCTTTGGTTGCTACTCATAAAATCTTGCACCACTATTCAGACCTATTACTTGTCTTAGAAATGCCTCTCACATCTCTTTCGGTATAAATTTGTAAGCATTAGATGTTACGAATGCATCTTACGTCAAGCTGAACATTTGAATAAGAATGAGTCTGATCCCACTAATGTATCAATCTGAATGGCTTGGCAGATTAAAATAAACTCCTAGTCATTTTCTGTCTTGAATTCTGTACTATACTGAAACCCACTCGTATGATTCACAGAGGCCCACAAGATTGTCCAGCAGAGATTGTGAAAGTCTCTGATTGGAGACTAGCTGGACTAATCAGGGATGGTTCCTGGCACAGGCGATATAAGCAACTGCCTAGGGTGCCTATTCAATGTGTTGCTCTTTTTCCTCTCATTACACACCTATTGTCTCCTTACCATAAAGCTGCTGAAGATAAAGGAGGACATCAGTGACACAACATCTAATGGCATGCAACCAGTGTTCTACATTGTAGGAATAAAGAATAGGACCCTAGAATCTGATATACACCTGAATAACCTGCAGCTTTGAGCTTTCTGAATAGCATGATGTTGGTTTAATCTACACCAGTGTCACTTGACTGACAGTTGTGTGTATATTGTGGCACAAAATACTGTACATAAATACAAATACTTAAAACATGATTTGTGATTTTAGTGATGATTGTTAATAAAAACATATGAATACTGACAATGACCAAGAATCCTTGGGAGGGGCTTATTTTATTTATTGTGGTGACTAATCATATTCCAGTCAATATCGTAATGAACTTTCGAAACCTCACCACCTCTGTTTTATGAACATAAATACAATATTATGACCCAGTGATTTCTGGAGTTGGCTTCCAATACCGCAGATATTGTTGGTTTAAGATGTCTTTTGACTTCTAAATATAGCTCAATTTATACATAAAAAATATGGTGAAAGTGCACTCCAGAATTTTTATGATTCTGGATTCTGGAATCCATTAGAAAGGATTCTGTCACAGATGGGTTCATTCAATTTTCCTTTTTTACAGGAAAACCTGGGGGAAATTAGTTATGGGTATTACTGCAGGGAGAGCTTGGGGTGAATCCTTGTTGAGGTGGAAAGATCTGCCATAAAGCTGTTCATATTAATTCTTTACGTGTGTGTGTGTGTGTGTGTGTGTATAATGTTATCTTAGGGACTGAGACCAAAATGACACATACCAGCAATGACAGAACTAACATACCATTGCTTCAGCAAAAGCAAGTGGAAGAAACAAACCAATGAACTAAGGCTGAGATTGTACAAGGTCTCCAAATCTCAAATACAGATTGTTTCGAATTTTTTGATGTTTCTTAAACTTCACTCAAATATTTCTTTAATTTTAATTTTTTTAATTTCTTTAAATAAATTATATATTTATATAATTTTCCTACCTTACTGACTCCAACTTTAAATATGTGTTTTTGTCTTCTAATTGTCATTTATCAATAAACACACTTTAATATTATTTGCTTCTTAGCATTCTGTATGTAGCTGTATCACTTTAGTTTATTTCATTTGTTCATTTTCAAACCTACTTTCTTTCATGACGGAAGTATTTCCTCTTTAATCGTCAAATCCTTCTATTTCTTTATACAAATCTATTTTCTTTACTTACTGAATAAAGTAAAGGAAATGGGGAAATCTGTTTTCTTCATATTACACAATTGAATCAGTTACCTTTGTAATTGCTATATGTTTTTAATTTGTCATTGTCAATATTCATATGTTTTCATTATGGGGAGGTATTCATAGGATACAAAACAGTTTGTTTACACCAGATATTTACTTACTCTGTAGAGGACAAATGTGGCTTTGGGCAAATGTCTGAAAATCCTTTGAATTTTGAAAAGACATACATGGAATTGACAATGTAAGAATACTATAGTTGTTGGTTTGCAGCTGCATTTCACCCACTTTCTGTCAGCATGTTAAATGTCTTGTCAGGCAAGTCAGAACCATGGACATGCTGTATACTGTAAATATTGCATATAACTCCACTCATTCCCCCTCTTAAAAACTCAGACCTCAACTTGGTGCACCTTATGTCTATGTATAAACTTCTTTGGTTCTAAGACAACCAGTGGCAACAAAAACTGTTAAGAGATAGTCTGTGGAGACTATGGATGGAACTAGTTGGAACAATATTTGTGAGCCCCATGGAGAGCGCATCAATAACTTTACAGACTGCATTATGGACTACTTACACCTCTGTGTGGACAGTGGTGCACCATCTCGAACTGTTCATTGTTTTGCAACAACAACAAACCATGGGTCACCAGTGATCTGAAGGTGAAAAGAATACAAACTGTGCTAAAGGTGAAAATCTGAGACACTTTTGGAGAACTATAGGAGTAAATGGAGAACAATCTCCAGAGGGCCATAGTAAGAGAGGTGGGGAATGGAATAAAGAAAATATCTGGCCACAAACCTCCCTGCAATCAACAGTCTGAGGTGTGCCTGATGAGGGCAAATGAGGGCACCTTTCCTCAAAAGGATGAATAATGGCTATCCACATTCCATTTGACCTACTCACCACATCCCCTCTATGTGTTCTATTTCACCCATCTGGATGGCCACACCTTGCCTTCTTACCCTTCTCCTCTTCTGTGCAAACAACTGAGCAGAGGAGGACTCTGACTCTGAGACATATCATCATCAAACGTTTTCAGATCATACTGCTATTGCCAGGTTGATAGTAAAGTAGCATGAATAAAGGAGGGGTAATCTACAACTTTGTGGCATGATATGAGCGTAGTCGCCTTCTATTTAACACCAGTAATATAAAGAAGATAGTGATGGACTTTCATCCAGGTTGAAATCTTTGAGGTGGTACCAATACACAAATACATTCCCAAATTATAAAAAGTTGAGATGGTATGGAAAATGCTAATTTAAATGCAGCGTTCCATTTAGTTTTATATCATTGCAGACAGTATGAACCCAAGATATTTAAATTTAGATATTTTAGATATTTTGTCTGCTTAAACATCAATTTCTGCATTTCAGGCCTGCAACTTGATCCAAAAAACGTCAGGGCAATTTAGAGCTAGAAAGAAAAAATTGATATGAATTTAAATAAGTGATGTCAACAGATGATTATAATCATAATTTGGTATAAAATCAGTATTCAGTTTTTGAGGAGTACAGATGGCCAGAGGATCTTCAATTTGTAAACAAATGTGTGAGAAAATTAATGCAATGTTTTAAACAATGTACGTTAAAGAAAGATTGGGAGTAGCGTGCATATTAACAGTGCATGATACAATTAAAGGTTCAAGGAATTGGGACGAATTTTAGAGAGTAAAGGCCAAGTAAAAGCGGCATGCCCGTGGTCTCAGAGTGGTCTCTCTGGGCTCAGAGGCATCTAGGCTGGACTATCACACACTGGAAACGTGTATCGTGGTCAAATGAATCAGTATTCCAGGTCTCCTTTTGGAAATAATGGACACTGTGTGCTCCGGACCAAAGACGAAATGGTTCATCCAGACTGCTATTAGCAACAAATACAAAAGCCAGAGTCTGCCATGGTATGATGCTGGGTCAGTGACCTTGGAAAAGGTCAGTTTCACTTCTGTGATGGCAACATTAATGCAGAAAAGTACACTGAGATCTTAGAGAAACATATGCTACCTTCAAGATGTCATCTTTTCCAGGAACATCCATGCATTGCAGGAGGAATGGGACAAAATAACACCTGAAACACTTTGTTACTTGGTGCCAAAACGTCTTTGAAGTGTGGTGAAAAGGAATGGCGACAGTACAAAGTGGTAAATGGTTTACAGTCCCAACTTTTATTGGAATGTGTTGCAGGTTTGAAATACAGGAATGGATGTTTATTAACAAATGAAATGAAATTGTTCAGGCAAAACATAAAATATCTGATATGTTTTTAGAAATATCTAATATGTTTTTAGAAATATCTAATTCGTTTCGCTATTTTCCATACTGTCCCAACTTTTCTGATTTGATTAATGACTGATTAATGACACATGATTAATGATGTTGTAGTTGGATGTAAGTGGGGGAGGGGGTGTTAAAGAAAGAAATATCCCCATTAATTCTATTAAACCCTTGTATTTTCTATCAGTGATTCTTGTCATAAGTGATGTTTTTTTTTCCCTGATACCCTTGAGTCAAGAGCAGAGAGCAGTGAAAAGGCAGATGCAGGTGTGCATGTACTTAGTACATTAACACACCCGATAGGTATTCCAGCCTCCTGGTGTTAGGGTTCCTACCTTCGCTCGGATCGTTCGGCTGTCTTCGCTGGTCGCCATTACAGAGCTATCGGTGAGGCAGCCGTTATATCTGCTATCTCATTATGTCCCGATCCCGAACAGCTGAACCATGGCCTATAAAGGCGTGGTGTTAAGCGTGGTTCGGGGCCGGGT
>JAUZSU010169596.1:0-13257 GCA_034780255.1 Parotocinclus maculicauda | reverse complement strand
GCTCAAAGCTTAAAGCTGTAAGGTCCTCTGGACAGCGTGTGTGGAAGCCAGCGAGTATTTTGACTCGCATGTAAGTTAGGGGCAAAACAAGCGGCTGGAAGCAAGAGGTGTGGTTAGTGAAGGCTGTGTGGGGAGGGGACTGTCAGCAGCTTAGCCAATCAGCTTTTGTCTCTCACTGTAGCCTCTCTATTGTCTGTTCTTGATTCAGTCTTATTACAGGCCGCCCAGACCAGCAGACAATTAACCAGCTGGTGTGGGAAGCAGGCCAAATGACATAGGCACACACACTAACATTTTCCAAATAGCAAGCATAGCGTACACCCATATCTAACATCCTGCACATACGTGCAGAGGTTACATTAATAGTGTGCGAAAGGAAGTTTTCCTTTGGCCGTGCTTGTTGGCACATGTGCCGAGCCAATAACGTTGAGCGGCTGTTATTACCAGGCAGCAAATACATATGATAGAACACAGACAGCCACTCATGGAGGCCCCTGCATTTTGAATGGTTTAGTGCCAGCTAATTTTAGGTTGCTGTTTCTGTTGCTTTTCCTCAAGTGGACGTCACAGTGTCCAAAAATAACAGGCCTCAGGATAAAAGCACAACTGTTGTTTGCAAATACGATTGCCCATTTGCCACCTACTGATGTCCCTTTAGAGGAAAACGGCTTATGCGCCCACACACACACCTACAACATGTTGCTTTACCAATCAACAGATAAACAGACAGACCCTGTCCTAATGTTCGACTTGACGGTTGCCAGGGAAAAAATGATCATGAATAACCTTTAAGTGTGAATGTCGAGCATTGAGTAGAATTTCAGTCTGGCAGGTCTAAGGACTCTATTTATAAGCTCGTATATTCCAGATCTTTCATTCTTCACAAGTCGACTGACATATCAAGCTACTATTATCAGTGAAAAGCAGCTCTTCCGATCTCTTCCTGACTAACCTAGTAATCATAAAGGAGCTCATTGAGTCTCAGGCCTATGTGGTTAACTGGGGTCAGTGCTGGTGTAGCAAAATCAAACAGGAAATATGCCTGAGTGCCTTATCTGAATGCGTCTAGTGTAAATGCAGAGATAGCACAAACATAGTGGTAATGACGACTGGCAGGAAATGGCAAAAAAGTGAAAGCCAATTACTCTACATTCCACAATTACTAAGGCAATAATAAATATAATTCCGCATTACTTCAATCAGTAAAGATAAGCTATCATTTCTTATCCAGAGCCATTGCTACCGGAAGTTCTGAAAGCTCTACTGCTTTTCTGTTAAACCCTATAGGAAGAAGTCAAAAAGCTTACATTTTCTTGAACCCCAGATGGTTTTCTTCCCATAAGGAGAGGCTGTAGCCCCTGAAAATCATTTTCCTTGTCAGTGACATATTTGACACAATAGTATTTATTATTTTATTCAAATGGTTTTATGTCTTTAATCTCTTTGTGTGTCTAACTACCTTGCTATAAGGCACTTTGGCATGGCGTATGACTTATATATAAATAACTGGCTATATAAATAATATTTTACTTTCACATTATGACTACAATGTTCCCTGTCTTTTATAACCTGTGTAAAAGTTCTTACTCATGACTAACTGGTGTAAAGTAAAGCGGATTCCTCTGACTCTGTTTATATTCTTGATAAAGGTGGGAGTCATGAAAAAAATACAATTTCAATTTTTTTTTTACAATTTCGAAGACTTTTTTTAAATTTATATACTCTTGTTTTGCTAAAACTCACCTATATTAGAGTGTGGCCAAATAATGTAAAAAAATACCTTATTGTGTCATTATATAATTGATATATTTGAAACTGTAATTGCAAAACCACTTCGACCAAATGATACCAAAACATTATCTCAGCTTTACTTATTTGACCTACCAATTTGAAATTTAATATCTACATTGACTTTATTGCATTAGACACAGTATGACCATGATGCACGCAGTAACATAGCACAGGCTAGATGGGTCACGAACACAACCAAAAACAAGTCACTGGAGTGCTGAGCCAGACAACATGCTGTTCTCATCACCCCCTCCCTCTGCATGACAGACTGTGGATACTACAGCTAAGCTCCACAGTCCCAAATTCCTAAGAGGGTGGGTGAGGTGTTAAAAATATAACTTCACTACACCTCAGTGTTCTTTTACAAATATGTATGCCGTCCAGTAAGATGCAAACAACTGGAGACCATAAAACCATAAATTCCTGTAGATTGCAACTGTAATTGACAGCATTCTATTTCTAAGGATTGATTAGTGAGTTTTTAAAAGAAAATTTGAGTAAAATTTTCTCAAACAACAGATATGTTCAATACAATTTACAAAAGTACAAAAAAGAACCACAAAACCTCTAAGCCTCGAGTTTTAGATAAACAGGTCCACTTCAAACTGGACTAATTATTGGATTCAATTAAAACATCACTAGATTATAATGATGTAGTGCGAGCTACAAATTCAAATATTTACGACACTTCTAGTGGTTTCCAAATTGCTATTTTTTACGATGGATACTTGTAAGTCTACCATGAGCTTCTCACCTTTTACAATATTGTATCAAACCAGATTTCACCCAAGCCACGCCCCAAATGAACATATGTGGTGACAGTGGTAGAGAAAAAACTCCTTGTGACCAATTAGTAAAACCTTAAAAGGTCTTAAAAAGACTGCCACAAATGGTGACCGCAATCTCTTCTGGGTCCAGACAAAAAGATTATAAAATCATAAACTAATCATTGATAAGTGTTGCTGTAGAATCTATAAGCAAGTTATTTTTATCTTAACATGCCAAAATCCACAAGTAGTTACAATCTTGTACATTGCCCCTTAAAAAAAACTTATTTGTTTTAAAATTGTCATGATAAATCTCATAGCTTGTTTGGTCTGGTCCTGTAATTTCTTATTTTATTATATTCTCAAATGTCTGTAATGAATATAAATGCGAAACCAAGGGCAGGGGAAAAATGTCTATCACTATTCAATTCTGCAGAAACAGAAGGGTGGTCATATGAGATACCGCTTAGCAACATATGTTTTCACCAGTAATAAAGGAGGCACAAAGGATTAGTACCTCTTTAACATAATCGCCATGGTCTGAGAGGTAAATTCCTTTGCTCTGACCATCAGTGCTAGTCAGCGGAAGAGTGCGTTAGCATTGTCTGATCATGTACTTGTTTCCTAACAGGTGTTAGAGATGACTCAACACCATATTGTACATTTACGCTGCACAAATAGCCCCCACTGTAAACATGCATGAAGAATCACGCCTCCATTTATGATAGGTGAGGGTTACAATCCTACATTTTTCCTCTGCTTTCCTTTTTCATGGAATAACTGGTTCACTCTTGACAGCTGAAACAGTGTCTACACAGTATGCTCTAAAATAGACATAAACATGCTACACAAAAGGAAAAAGAGGTCGGAATGGGGAGGGGGGCATACCGGATGATGGTAAACATGACGACTGGCCTCAGGTTGCACAGCACATTGCAGAGAGTGGGCTTGTGACACTACTGATTCAGTGACAAGGGCCATACTACATTCGTCACCCTTCCCACACAGACACACTCAGCAGGGACAGCCATTTCCTGTAAACGTGGACAAGTCTGCTGATAACTTCTTTGTACAATAGATCCTCCGTATCCATATGGGGTTGTGTTAGGAATACATTCTAAGCATTATCAATCCTGAACCAGTAGCTCAAACGATCTTTATTCACCACGACTGTAGCATATGAGTTTGTATCTAATACAGCAAATATGACACTTTTCCCTATGCTAAGAAAAAATGCAAAACACATCTAAAACACACAGCTATATGAACAGTAAAGCTTAGCAGACAGTAAGTCACCTTTTCAACGAAAAATGCATATTGCATTGACGCCACAAAATCGCTTCAGTGGTGAAGCTACATATGCTACTCAGGTATGCGTGGGTAAAGACCATCTAAACAACGTCCGCTCTCTATAACGGCCAAGTTCTTAACGATTGCAATAAATTATATTTGGACATAAAATATGTATTTTAACTATTTTGTACTCTTCTTGATTTTGTGCCCATAATCAGCTGCTAACCTTAACAGCCATTTAGCAATGTGGATCTACAAGCAGAGTCAGGAGTTGGAAGGCCATCGTTCATGTGCTTTTTTATGTGTAACTACCATACTAGTTGTGTGTTCGCTTGCTTGATTGTTAGCTCACATTTGGACTAGAGACCGTTCGACTGATGTGAACTCTACTTATGTTTTTTTGTGTGAGTTGCGTTTGTAAATGACTTTTCACTGCTTATTTATAACAAGCTGTAAATGGTATACATGCCTGTCCTATTGTAAATAGTACTCCTATGTTTGTCCCCCCACTACCTGGATAGTCTCTCTAACTTATGACTATTCAACACATTCACCCATTGAGCCCCTGTTTCATCTGGCTGATCTTCTGTGTTGTTCATAATACTGACTATTAATGCATCTTTTTTTCTGTCAAACAAAAGTGTCAGGTTCATTATACTGTTTTCTTAAGTGTTAAGTGTTAATGTTCTATAATGATTGTGATTTTTTTAAATCAATTGAATATACTGTTACATTAGGGTTGCTGTGCATGAATGTATCGCTTGAGTTTTTTATGATAATGCCCTTCATGTTTACAATACAGTAGCCTAAAAAAGACTATGTAACTATACGTTTGGTCAACATCCATTTTGGTCAGCATCTGGTTTCACATGTGGTCAATACACAGTCGAGTGTCTGTAATTCAAAGCATGTTGTTGTACAAATAGTTTTGTAAACTCTTCAAACTAATGCATTTGTAAACTAAGCTCTAAATAAAAATTATTAGATTTGAAATATATTTGTATATAAATAATACAAATACAATACAAATAATGCAAATGTATTAAATGCAAACAGAAAAATGAGAAACCTATATGTAAAGCAGGTTTGATAAGACATTTTCATATCTCTTCCTGGAAAACCTGATAGATTCTAACAGTCGTAATTGGTGCTCACTATGTTTTACATGTTATTTATATCCTAATGTGCTCAGTAACAGAACTGAACAACTGCCCTTTAACTTCTGTTTCAAGTCTGTGTTCAAGTTTTGAGTAAACAGATTTTCTACATATTTTCCATATTTTCTGTGCCACTTACTCAACTGCTGTCAGCCTGTAACACAAGTTGGTATCATTCCAGTAAGCTGCACTAATGATGGCAGCCTATACAGAATCCACATATACAGTCCCGAGAGGGAAATCTCCTTACATGGAATATATTGAGGGACACCAAGGGAGTGAAACAGCCCCCTAACCACAGGAACTCTGACCTCAGTCTGATGTCAGACAAAGAGACTGAAAGCTGAGGTTGCAAATGGCACTGGTGACAGATTAGTGTTAAATACCAAAGGTCTGAGCAAAGAGAGAGAAACATTGCATCACGTTACTGAAAACAGGTGTAGCACTATGGTGTAGTCTAATTCAAAACTGCACCTCTGATTGCAGAACGGTGATCTAATTTATCACGTCTGATTCAAGGAGCTAAGATTGTGAGATCACAGAGTACATTCAACCTCTTTGAACCTAAAACAATATTCAAATTAGTAGAGGATGACATGTTGAGCACAACTATAGTACTGTGCAAATGTTCTATGCCACCACTAGATTAGTGATTAATGATATATCACTGTATATATGATTGTTTTAGTAATTGTTTTGTATGCAGTATTTAAAAACAGAAATCAGCTTATATACACTGTAGTGGCAAGTATTTAGGGTGACCTTGTCTTACACCTGAGCAATAGCAGCATCTTGCAGCTTTAACGAGATGTCAGAAAAAGGTTTCTTGGCTGCTATCCTTTGAAAAAGGTCATTCATGATCTACAGAGATTGGATGCCAATGGGATGCCAAGGTAATCCTTCTACCGTCTGAACCCTTCTACACCTCTACAGCCCACGCATTCAGCAAGTAATGGGATGCATACCATTAGTAACCGGGTATGCGATGCAACCTGATAGAGCCGATTTTGTATGGTATAGGTGCATATCTGTCGTCCAGTGGCAGTGAGAAACTGTCCCTGCAACCCTGTTACATTGCTGCACCTGCTCCTTCTTGCCAATAAGGTCAAGTAACGGTCATCTCTTGATGTTTTAGCACATGGGCGACCCTCCCTAGTCTTCTTCGTACTGTTCCAGTCTCCTGAAAGCGATTCCACAGTCTGCTAATCACACTTGAGATGTTCTCAAAGTGCTGTTACCACTGTTTATATATATATATTATTTAGCAGACGCCCTTATCCAGAGCGACTTACAAAAGTACTGCTGGCTGGGTTAGGCCAGCTTCAAGACGTCCTATGGCTCTCCAAGCTTCGCATTTAGGTAAATCGTGTTGCATTGCAAGGGCCGGGGAATTCCAGGATGTGCACTTTCAAGATTAGGGAATGTTCAGATACTCTAGCACTTTCAGCCTTTTATATAATGCATTTTATATAGTGCAAGTAAAAAATGTTTTTGCATCTTATTTGCATTATAAAAGAAATTTTTCTGATACTCTTATTTAATATAAAATATTTTTATTGTATGTTTAAAAATAGTAATTTTGAAATAACCCCTAATTTTTGTGAGATATTTTGTTCTGTATTTTTGTGAGATATTTTGTGCGATATAAATTTTTATTACATCCTAACAACTCCTTCTTGGTGAGTGATTTTTGGTGTTTATGAGTATATTTACCAGCAGATAACTATCAGACACTAGCTGTTGCTGGTGGTATGACAATGATGGCATGATTTTCATAATGCACTCTATATTAAAGGGACATTTTTATAAGAATTAAGGCCTGTGAATGCCTACAGAAACAGCATGTTCAGGCCATTTTAGTCATTGGAGGCTATTAAATACAATTACTTTATACTGATTATTTATAATAATTTCATATGACATGTTTAGGATAAAACTAGTGACTTTGGTCATAACCTAATTGAAATGTTGAATAAATTGTACTTTTTTTCGAATGTTTACCACCTCTTCCTGGAAATAGATGTTCAAACAGGAGCACTTGATGCGAAAAAAGCAATAACTCAATCACCTTTGGGTTTATTGCGGTAAATGTCCTCAAGGTGAAGTATGAACCTCGGCTATCAACTCACAGGTGCTAAGTTGCTGACAATGCTGAACAGGCACTCTGCCACTAAAGCACAGTGATGGCCTATCTCCAGCATCAAATGCCAGCCATGCATTCGGCAGGTCAGATGTTTACCTCCATCTGCCATCAAGGACATATGCAATGGTTGTGGTTAATCTTACAGCATGGAAATTACTTAATATTTAATACAATAAATTACAAGTGATTTAGAACAATATTTAAATGCTGAAGTAAATCATACATTAAATCATGTGTTCCCACAATCCAACAAACACTAAATTATCTGAGTTATGTGATTACATGTGCAGGTACAATAATTAAGCCCATTAAAGAAACACTTGTTAAAGTATTCACACTCATGGGCCACTTCTTTGAATACCTGTTCAACTGATCATTATCAAATATCTAATCAGCCAAGCATCTGGCAAAATATTGATTTATTTGGGTATATAGCCATGGTCAAGTTGATTTTCTGAAGTTTAAATTGAGCATCAGAATGGCCAGACTGGTTTGAGCTGAAAAAATGCAAACCTAACACAAATAACCATCTCTGAATGCACACTACGTCTCACCTTGAAGTAAATGGGCTACAGCATCAGAATACCACAATAGATGCCACTTAGGAAACTGAGGTTAAAATGTCAGAGAAATGTTTCCAGCACCTTGCTAAATGTGTTAATAAAAGCTAATTAGGGCCAACACAGTACTAACAAGGTGTACCTAATAAAGTGTCAGTTTATGTGCCAGTGTATGTAAAGACAAAAGAAAAGCAAACACTAACAGAGTGCCAGGATGATAACCACTTAAAGAACTATACAATTATTTAAGAGATCACATGTAAACCCAAACAGATTTCATAATTAGATATTATTTAATATTAAACCTATTGAACACTTACAATGCATTATGAACATGAATCCTTAAATGACTATAAAACCATAGTGTATCATCAATTGTATTAAACTAAGAATTCAAGTTTACTACAAATCACAGGATAAGCACACAGTTTAACCACAGAGTTCTGCCTTGCATCCAATATTAAAAAGATAATCAAGACTGAATCATCTAAGCAATTTAACCCATTTCATTTCTCTAAAGCTTATCCTGACAATTAGGAATCTTTGGGCCTTAATTCAGCAGGTGCTCTTGCAGCTACGCTTTTAAGGCCACTTTGCAACCATAGTTAAAGTGTGTCATGAAGGGTGACAATGGATTCCAAAGCTCCTGAAAGCAATCTGCTGTGATGAAAGCTGGCGACAGCACTTCTTATAACTGGCTGCACTATGACCTCCTTGTGGCCACATCCTATAAGATTACATCTAAAATATGCACTGGCGGTTGATTAAAAAACACCTGGTCTCAATATAGTTCACCTAGTCCTAAAGTCAGCTTTCCTGACGGACTACAAAGCCTTTTTCCTAAATTAACATACATGACTTATATGACTATATAATTGCCATATACTTTAAGAGATAAAATGTTTTGGTAAGACTAAACTCTGTGGTTAAGACCACGGGTCATAGTTTTTAATAGAAATATAGAAATATGAAATCTATAGAAATTCAAAGTCTAACACTGGAGTTTGTAAATACATAGGTGCATACATTGCCTACAAAAAAATCACTATATGTATACTGCTATACTATACTATAAGTGTTTCAGCCTGAACTCATAACCTGTTAAAACATATAATTTACTAATTAATTTAAGGGAATAATGGCTATTATGACAGACACAATGTTACTTACATCAATAGGCAAGATTATTTCAAAACCAGTCATGAATCATGAATAAAATTTGATCAGAAATGTTGTTTTTGCAATGATGTTATAATGTGTAAATATGCTGTAGGCATACTGTACTTCGACAAAATGAAAGCCTTTTGTTAGGATATAAAGGTATTCTATAGACAATCATTAAAATAAACTGTTGTTCTCAATTTGTTTCATTTTTACTTAATGTATTCACTGCCCAGACAGAATTTCCAAAATAATATGTTTTTGGTATTACACAACGGAGCACACTGAATCTGAGTATGGATTTTATGGACTGTACAGATTTAGGAGACGTGTTTTAGAGACATGAGAGATGTGAGAGAGAGAGAGACAACATTAAGCAATGTGGAAGAGACAGCACTAGAGATATGAAGCCATGATTGTGGAAGGAATGAGGTTCAGGATATCTTGACAGGCAAACACAAGGATGAAAAGGGTACACACAGAGGTAGGTAGAAATATAATAACATTTACCTAAGTAACTTTTTTTTAAGGTAATTCCTACATCAATTTTTATTTTGGGTAATTCTACTTTTACTTCAGTAAATTTCTAAAGAAAAAAAAAACTTTTCTCTGTACTTTATATTTTGCTATTTTTGTAACTATTGTCCTATGGCTGAATTGTAAATATGATCTAATCATTTAATATTTTGATACCAATGTAAAGTGCATGTGTTATTATATTATATGAGGCCGCCTAACATTGAAAGCTTTTTATTATTCAAATGTATGAAATACACATATAACATTCAAACACTTTAAAATGAACTGTTAACAAGTCAAAAGGTTGAGTGTTTGAAAATAATTTAGAGACGAGATTCTTAAATGAACATTTTCAAAATGAGCCATCACTATTTTGAATGGAGAATCACTAAACTGTTCTCTTCTGTGTACTTTACACAACCATTTATATAATTGTGATGTCTTTAAAATGATACATTACTTTATAATGTGTATGCTTTGTAGAGCCACAACTGGTAACCCAGTAAACAGGAAGTTCTTTCACAATTCAGAGCAGGTTTTGTGGACATATGTAACTAATAACTGTTGCCTGTGGTCCGATTAGGTTATTATGACAAGTACTGTGTTACTTTGCAACGCAGCACACCAGAGATAAATGATTGTGCACACCAATTGTTTTGCATGCTTTTCAGTTACCTGCCTCACTAATACGTAAAGGACAGTTTATTAATCAATAACTGTACCTGTGTGTGTGTGTGTGTGTGTGTGTTTGTGTGTGTGTGTGTGTGTGTGTGTGTGTGTGTGTGTGTGTGTGTGTGTGTGTGTGTGTGTGTGTGTGTGTGTGTGTCTCTGTGTGAGTGGGGCAAGGAGAGGCTGAATGAGTATGCATCCCTACAGTGAGATAATATTTTACTCATCCTAAATACAAAAGCAATATGCTACAGTCAATGTTGATAATAAATAGATCAAAATCAATGTACAGGAAACACTGCAGTATATTGGTTATTTAATACACTACAGTAAACTACAATATAGAGTATATAATATTCAATGTGTATATAAATTAATTGACTACTTTATTAGCTACAATAGGGAGTATTGGATTGGACCCCTTATGCCTTCTGAACTGCCTTAATTCTTCATGACAACAAGATGCTATAAACATCCCTCAGAGATTCAGGTCATATTGGTATGACACCATCATGCAGATGCTAAAGATTTGTCGGCTGCACACCCATGATGCGAATCTCCCAAATCATTACAAAATCACCTGAACTGTTATCACAAGGGAAGACTGAGCCATGCTTTCATGTTGTTTACACCAAATTCTGACCTTACCATTAAATTGTTAAGGCAGAAATCAAGACTGATCAGACCAGGCAAGGTCCACCTTCTATCAGAAGTTTCCGAAATACTTTGGCACCAACAACCATGCCACTTTCAAAATCATCTTAAATTTCCCATTTCAATGCTCAGTTCTCCCATGATTGGACAACCAGTTGAATCTAATGAAGTTTACCCAGGTATAACTAATAAAGTGGTCGGTGTGTGTATGGGTGTGTGTGTGTGTGTGTATCCAGAATGTATTTCAGGCAATTTCAAAGAACGTATCACAGATATTACACATACTTCTGAAAGGATTTTGTAAACCTTAATTAGTCCTTAGCAAAAAGAAATGCTGAGTTTATCTAAGTTACTATTTAGATGAGTAATTGTACTGTTAAGTGATATTCTTACTACTTTCAAGTGAGCTGGTTTGTTGCTACTCTACCCACCTCTGAGTATGAATTTAGAATGGTTTGACATGCATTTACTTACACAGAGGTCACTTGAACTTGGATAACTTACCGTTTTGCCAAATTCCATCTCTGAATAGAATCTATACCATGGTTCATTCTCTAAATCTACATCCTCTGGGCTTATGTCCTGAATTTACAAAGGCATGGCCACAAGAAACAGAGAGAGAGGGAGAGGGAGAGAGAGATAAACAGATAGAGGAAGAGAGAGAAAGACAGAAGCAGAGAGAAAATGCAGAGAGAAAAAGAAACAAAGAAAAAGGACAGTTCAAAATACAAAGACAATGAAACTGAATGATACATTGCACATGAAACTCCTGTAAAACCTCCCCAGTTTCCTTGGCAAAATCTTGCCATTATGATTTAACACAAAGCGGGACTCAAACTCAATTGGATTAAGTATCTTTATGTCTTTAAGTTTGATACCTGACTTACGTCAGTAGTCATGAGGACAGGAAACACTCAGGAAATTAGCAAATGCTTTAGACAATGCAGTCAGGACAATGAAGGAAGGAGGCCCCTTGGAACTGCTTCATTCTAAGTTTAATGTGTTTTTACTATTTAAAGCTATGAATAAGAAAGGATAACTCTGTAATTCTGCTAAGCAAACATCCTCTAAAAACTAGGGATGCACGATACTACATTTCCCAGGCCGATACAATAACAGTTTTTTTGCACATTATTGTTGCTGATACTGATTATTAAAACCAATTTTTTAACCTTTCTGCATTTAAAAGAACATTTACATCATAACCCATACATGAACTGTTGTTCAAACCTGGATCAGTAATTCATTTTAACAAAAACTTTATTATTAATAATAATAATAATAATAATAATAATAATAATAATAATAACAATAATAAGCAAAAAAAACAGTTAAATCAGACTTGACAATTACTGTAGATGTAAGGTGTAGTTCACTAAACGGAAAAATGGTTTAATTCCATTTTATATTGTAACCTTCCTTTAAAAGATTAGGAATCTTTAGCCATTAAAGGTTAAAGGTTAAAGCCTAAAAGGTTTAGACTTTGTCACAGGCAGCAACAAGAACAATTAAGTGTATAAATAATAACTCTCTTTGAGAAGCTCCATTAAATAATAGATTTGCATGCGTAACTAAAGAAAAAATTAAGAAAATTAAAAAAATATATGCAATTCTATAATAAATATGGGTTTAAATATTAATACTTTAAAATGTATCGATTCAAAATAAGCATTTGATTTTATTTAATTAAAATAAGATCAGAAAAGCAAATAAAAAAAATCTAAGTATGTTGTTTGATTACACAAATGAGATGAAAACTCAATTATAGTAATTGTGTAGCAAGAAAAAAACATGTCAAACTGGATGAGAGTGCCCCACATTGACTGGTCAGTAGGGTGTATGGTCACTCAAGACTGCCAAAACACAATGACAGTGATGGGGCATGGACAGGAACAGATTGTCCAGCAGTTCTTCTGGCATTCGGTTTGCTCATTGGTGACAATAGAATCTAATTTGTGACAATATTTATGTAACAATGTAAAGCTGCTTTGTGACAATGTCTAAAGTCTATACAAATAAAATTGAATTGAAAATTTAATAGAATTGTGAAATACCCCCTCATTTTTGTGAGCAGTGTATTATAATGGTCTTTATCTTACAGAGTGGTGCACTGCTAACTGGGTTATTACATTACTACTTTCACAGCATCTAATGTAGGTAATGAAAACTTGTCTAGTCCAGTAAGATTACTTTAAAAAAAATATCTCAATCATTGTCCAATTTTCATATTATTCCTCTTGCTGTTTAAATTCCATGGCCTTTAACCTTAAATTATCAAGACAAAATACACGCTAACACAAATAACTAGCATTGCACCATATGCACTTTATTTTACTGTAGCTTATTGTTTTATTAATGCTTTTTTTCAGGTAATTCGGATTTGTTATTTTTCTGATATTCATGTGAAACTCAGATTCTTCCCATAACAGTCCCATAACATAACATCACAAAAGTGGGTACTGAAAATATTCAGACCCCTTTAAATTTTTCACTCTTTGTTTCATTGCAGCCATTTGCTAAAATCAAAAAAGTTCATTTTATTT
>JAUZSU010169585.1:0-13258 GCA_034780255.1 Parotocinclus maculicauda | reverse complement strand
TGTTATTTTAGGATTTGGACCAAATAAGCGGCTGGTCCAATTAACCAGTGGTCCAATTAACCGGAATCGACTGTATATATATACCACCATAGACCACCATTAGTCTGTCTGCACTCCTGACTTGTCCCCAGTGAAATGTGAAATGAAAAATGCTACGACCGCCATTTTTTTCTTTTTCCATTTTTTTTTTTTCCATACTGTTCCAACGTTTTCTGATTTGGGGTTGTAATTTTAAGTAAGAAGCAAATTCATATTAAAATGACTGTACAAAAAAGAAATGGCTGAAATTTAATAATTGTGTCCAAATGTTTGACTGGTACTGTATGTAGTCAAGCCTGTCCGTGAAAAATGTTTATCCAAAATAAAGCATAACTGTGAAGAGAATTGCAGATGCCAGAAGACATTATCCTCAAAGCCCTCTTTCTTAGTATTAACACATGGTTTTATAATTTACATTGTGGCTGGGCAGAGTGGATACCAAATGACCTATTTGGAAGATATCTTGCATTTTTGCGCTTTAAAAATCAATAATATGGCAAAAAAGTTGAACTAAGCAAAGACAAATGTGAGTCCATAATTACTTTACAAAATGATGGCCAATTATTTAGAAACCTGGCAAGAGTTCTTAAAGTTTGTGTGAAAAGTTCTTAAAGTGCAGTGGCCAAAACCATCAAACGGAGCTGGCTCTTATAAAGATCACCATAGCAAAGGAAGACCACGTGCAATGTCCGCGGCAGATGACAAGCTTCTAAGGCTTGTTAAGCTAACAAATCACCAGTTTCATAGATTTTTATCAGAAATAAATGCTTTTCCGTGCTATAGCAGCAAACACATTTTAAAATCACCCATTAGCAAAAGTTCGTATCAGTGCTTTATATCAAAACTGCTACCAAGAAACCTGTATGAGGGATGTCAACAACAAAAAAATATTGTTTTTTTAAATGGAATTAAACCATTGTTGACCAAAATCTCTGAAGAATGTTTCTTGTTAGTTTATTTGTAACAAGCTGTAAATAACATTTGTAAGCCTATATACCTGTCCTATTGCAAATAGTATTCCTTCGTAAAGAATAGATGATTACTGATCATAATGGCACATGGCTAATCTGAATGTCTCTCTTAACTCCCCATCTTGTTTTCCTTCATTTTCAGGTGTTAAAGGCCATCATGCTGTTTCCCACAATCGAACGCATGGCCTCGACTCCTCAGGGGAAGATCATGACCCCTGTGTTGTGTCACTTGCGCTATGCTGTTTATCTTCCAATCTTCCTGCTTTCATTGCTACCTGAGAGACTTAAGGCCAGCATGGTAAAACTGACACTGCGGAACATCTGTTCGCTAGATATGTCCACCATTCCTGCCACCATCAGCTTGATCAATGTGGACTGTGCTGGTGAGTCAGGCTATCTCCATCATCTTGTGTCTAGCTTTTCATCTCTCACCTTGATGAATGGTGTAGCTGTCCACACTAGATCAGTGAAAAAACAATCTTGCCAAGAAAGGGAAACTGAGAAGCAGGTGTTTGTGCCTGTTGTTAATATCTTATATATGCTGATTCCCTTTTACTAGCAGGTTGGTTAGATGGAAATCCTCTGATGAAGAATGTATAAACTTCAAGGCTAGTTAGAGCCCTACAATGGGATACGGTAGCTGCTCTATCATAATTAGTTAGAGGGAATAGCATTATTCTCCATCCTTGACTTTTTATAAGCAAACATCTCATTTGACTTATTGCCACATTAGACAGCAAATGTGCTGGCCTGCGTTATTGAAATCGTTGCTAGAATGACACCCAAGTGAGCAGTTTTTAACATTACAAAGTTTTGTTTAATATATTTTTTATGTAGTGCTACGAAGTATTGTGAGGCAGATTAATTAGGAATCTTCAGAGGGAAGCAGACCCACAGGACTCCTTATGTCTCTCTTTCTCTTTTTTGTCTGACCTAAGAGGTGGATGATTGATGCTGTGATGGATAGAGATGTTTTGCCAAGAAGGCCTCAGTGGAATTTAGAAGCATTAGTTAGGTTGTCTCTCTCTCTCTCATCCCCTATCTCTCTTTGTCTCTGTCTGTCTGATCTGTCTGTCTGTCTGACTGTTTCTCTCTCTCTCTGTCTGTCTCTTTGTCTCTCTCTCTCTTTCTCTTACTCACTCACTCTTTCTCTCACTCACTCTTTCTCTCTCTCTCTCTCTCTCTCTCTATCTCTCTCCCTCTCTTTCTCATTTGTTGTCTCGTTCTCTCTCTGATGCTGTCTCTCTCTTCACTCATGATCACTTTTTCCTATTGTCAGTTGCTTCACCAACTGTCATGCAGTTTACTTCACTTCAGCTTTCCTACCGGCGGTGAGAATTCCAACCAAAAGAAGATTGTTCCCATGTAGCTCTCAGAACAAATGTAGCTCTCGGAGGACCTTTGTGGGGTGTAATTATTGTCTCTTCCTCCCCCTTTCACACACCTCTCTCTCTCTCTCTCTCTCTCTCTCTCTCTCTCTCTCTGTCTCTCTCTGTCTCTCTCTGTCTCTCTCTCTCAAATGCATGACTGTGTTTGGTTAAGTGTTGCCAAAGCATTTACACATTTAGTGACAGAAGCAATAACATAAAAATAAAATAAATAAAAAGTAATATTAACAACAAAAAAATAAGTAACAAGGATTATGAAAGTGACACTTCTTTCTCTCTCTTTCTCATTCTCTTTCTCATTCGCATCTTGCTCTCTCTCTCTGATCATGTTTCATTTCGTTACCTGCTTAATACTATTTAGACTTACGGGTGCCTGGCAGTACAGGACACAAGGGTGCACGCACATATTCACTCACTCTATTCACTTCACTCACGTTTTTTTGTTTTTTTTTTCAAATATTCAAAAACGTTTCTTTTTTGTGGTAGAATTAGCAGTTAATTTTCAGTACTCTTATGAACAGGTTATCTCTTTGCTGAGATGGGCAGAGCGAAAGATGCCCGTAGCAATGGGCACTGGCCTTTGTCTGCAAATGAAAAACTGCTCTCACTCTGTCTTGCATTACACACATAATTAATGGCAAGTTGACAGACGTAATTAAGAAAGCATGTTGCGATTAGATGGAACTTCCTGGGAATTTTTAAGGATTTATTTGTTCGGAAATCCCTTTCCTTGAAACAGACATTGTTGACGTTAACATGTTAACTGCATGTGAAACACACACAGTCAGGAGATGTCAAGCAGACGTCCATGATCATTACCAAGGATCATTTAACTAAGGAAGCGAACCTCCCTAGATGGTCCAGAGGGAAAAGTGTCATTATAATGACTGTAATATACTCCATCACCAAGTAATTCAACACTACATTGTTAGCATACACATATTTTCTCTCACATTTTGACCTAGGAAAGTCAATTGGTCTGATTGCTTGTGTGGCTATTGAATGTGTGTCCCCTCATACCTCTGGAGATTACTGGAGCGGAACATAGTTAGCACCGGTCTGACCATAACCCAGTGACGTGGTTTGTACATTTCCTATCTGACCCTTTTCTCCCTTCCTTTTCCTTTTCAAACACCTGGGACCAAGAAAAACTTGGCAAACGTGCTGGAATTATATATACGTTGGTAAACCAGCCCTGAAAGAAATGTTCACATTATTAACTATTTGGATTTGTCTCCAAACATCTGGATTTTTTGCTATTTAAACCACTCCATATATTACCTTTATACTGAGGTATTGGTCTTGGACCAACTTCTGTCTCGCAGTTTGACTTGAATTAAGGTATGTTTATTAGAGCCCTGTAATCACAAGTTCTTCATATTAGCTCAGTGATGATGTGGGTGAATTATTGTAGACAAATTATTTTAAAAAGGGGTAATGAAGAAACATTTACACCACTCCATATTTATTGTGAAATACTAGCATTAAATCATCCATTAATCTTGTGCTACATTTTCTGACATATATTAGAAGATCTTGGCTTTGGATTCTAAGTCTGCCTAATACTGTAAGCCAATTTTGATCCGTCATCTACATTACGTTCCTTTAGGTGGCGCCTATTAGAGCAAGGTCTTGTGGGGCATCCTCTCCATTCCATCTCAGTGCAGCAGGGCATGTGGAAAGTAATTTTATACAGTGGCAGTTACACAACAGGAAACTAGACATTCTTCAAAGAATCCCAGATCCACAGCTCCACCAGATTTGATCAGACTGCAGAAGAAAATGGGGCCAAATAGTTATACACGCATGTTATGCGCTGCAGGAGGATGTAGTTAATTTTTTATATTTTACCTGACACTAATTGTCGAGTTTGTGTAGACAACATCTTGCACTTAACTGATTATTCACTGGAGTTGAGGCATGCACGCTTGTTTAAGGATGGAATCCCTCAGTCAAAGAACACTGGATATAAACCTGAGGGCACAAATCTGATCTAAAATGAAAATCATACAGAGGCTGAAAGATGTTGGCAGTTTTGCAGTAATTCTAGAACATCATATCGAAGCTGACCAAATTCCTGATTCTCCATGCTTTGAATTTGTTTTTGAACAGTTCTATTGAATGATATTGAGGTTTTCTCTCAATCTGTAGGCCAGAACTCCAGATGTGGAATTCTATGAGCATGGAGGTTGCTTTTCGATCTCTTATGATTTCCTTAAACCTTATGTCTTACGTAAGCAATACATTGTTTTTATAATGACTGTACCACACAATTTGTTAAAGTACCAAACAAGTGGTATTGATGTGGAGTTGCGTAACCTGGCCTCTTAGATTGCTAGCGCACAGGTGTCGTTTCTCGTGGAGAAAAAGTCACAAGCCAAAAAACTGTTCCGAATTAGCTTTAAGCTATAATTAAAATGTGATGATGGATGAATTCCTTAAATTCTGTGTAATGAAAGACATGTTTATTTCTGTTATTTCATGTAATCGCCTTTCTCTAAACAGCAGCTTGATTCTGGATGAGGTATCACAGAGTTTGCCCACCCACCTTGGGTTCTGTTTTGTGGAAGGAAAATCTGCACTCTGTTGCACTGGTTTGTGGCTTTCTTTTGCGACATGTGTTGTTGTACTTAAAAGAGAAAAATAAGAATAGTCTTGTTCATGCTTTTTTGTTTTTGTTTAATGGAAGCAAAATGAAAACTGCGGCATACTGACAATCAACTGACTTAATGTTCAGTGTGAGACTTTTGTACATCAGAACTGTTTGTGTCACACACCTTGTGAGTGTGTGCGTGCGTTTGTGTGTGTGTGTGTGTGTGTGTGTGTGTGTGTGTAAAGGGGGAGAAATATCTTCAGTGGCAAGTCAATTCATAAACAAATCTGAAGCTCTGTACATACAGTACGTATACCCAACAGCCACTAAACACATCTGGTTAGTACTGGATTGAACTCCCCTTTGCCTTCAGAGCTGCCTTGATTTTTCTTGCTGTAGATTCAGCAAGATTCTTGTTAAGATTTCAGAGATAATGGCCCATATTGACATGATAGCATCACACAGTTGTGGCAGGTTTGTCTGCTGCACGGCTGAATCTCCAATTTCACCACATCCCAAAAGATGCTCTAGTGGACTGAGATCTGGTGACTGTGATTGCCATTCGAGTGCAATGAACTCACTGTAATATTAACAAAAAAAATTTGAGTTGATCTTGTCTTTGAGACATGCCACGTTATCGTGCTCGAAAAATCAGAAGATGTACACACATCTGGCCATTCTCCTCTGACCTCTGGCATCAGCAAGGAATTTTCACCCACAGAACTGCCACTTACGAATATTTTCTCTTTTTCTCCACCAAACTTCCTCTTACTGAATATTTTCTATTTTTTGCATCATTCTCTGTAAACCCTAGTTATGGCTGTGTGTGAAAATCCCATAAGAACAACAGATTATGAAATACCCAGTTTAACCCACCAACACCCATGCCACACTCAAAGTCACTTAGATCACCTTTCTTCACTATTCTGCCGATTGGTTTAAAATTCAACAGGTTGTTTCAACCATTTCTTCATACCTAAATTCATTAGTTTTTCGATTAGGTCGTTGCAATAACAAGCAGTTAAGCAAGTGTACCAAATAAAGTGGCCAGCAAATATAATATATATTAGTGCATATATGCATTTATTTAACTTTCATTAGCATCCTGTGATTTGTATGTTTTGTAGTACTGTCATGTTTCTTTCGACACTAATACTTTATTGACATTATGGTATGATGTCATATGGGCTCATTTCATGACATTATTGATAAACAAGTCAAGTGGTATTTGCTACTTTGACTATGATGAGCAAAGTGGTTCCAAACTTGTACATAAAAAAATGAAAATCATGAATTTATGCTGTTTGAGTAATAAAGAAATGATTTGTTTTTACTTGTTCCAAGCACTATAAAACTGATGTTGGGTGGCCTTTTGTTCTCTATATGGAATAAATCGCCCCAACTGGCCTCCTGTCTTTCAGATGCATTCAATTGGGTGTACCCTCAAGGCATTACTGGTCAATGTGGTTGTGAGCTGCGTCACCTGAGCACCTACCAAATTGTGTGTTTCTGTTTTATTAATATGTTATTAATTGTATTTTAGTAATATACCATAATTTTAGAATTGTACATTATAACACTATTGTAGCTGTTACATTCAAATGACTTACATTTTGCAGCTTGTTTTTTAATATGTCAATCTCAATAGACTTTGAAAACATAGCAACATTCTTGAATCAGACTTTAAATCAAGTTAAATTCCTTATCTTATTACGACTCGTGCCATCTGTGTGTCTGTGTGATTCTACAGTCATTAGCTTGTGTTTGCAGTTGATGGTAATAGTGACCACTTTAACATGGTTCAGCTTACGTGTATCGAAGATTATGAAACTGAACACTCAGTTTCTCCATTTTGTCACCACTTTGGTTTGTCCTAGCTGATTTCGCCAGATGAGTCAGAGTTTGCATTTGCGCATCTCCTTTACTTCTTCAGCTAACTGGGTGCATGTGTGAGACAGTGTAAATTGGGCTGGAATGCTCTGTCCTGCCAAACCCCAAGCCCAGACACCCCCAAGAGATAAGTGAGATAGACCAGGGGATGTCTCGAACATCACTGCCCTAAGACTGGCACACACACATCTCTCTCACAAAATCTCCTCTTAGTCTCTGGCTCTCAGCTCCTTCTGTCTGGATTATCTCTCAGTTGTTTTTTGATCTCAGTCTCTGCCCATGCTAATATAGATATGTTTGATAACACGTTCATTTTTTTTACAGATTTGACCTTGTTTCAACTACCAAAAACATCTTAAAAATTTGGACATTGCACGTTGTAGTGTATATGGGGAAATAGGCTGTGTTTTAACAAGTGCATGATCTAGCGATAAGCCCCTTAATTGTCATGTGATCCCAAACTCCAACACGTCCAAAATCCACCCACAGTCCTGTCTAAAATGTTGCTGTGTTTGTTTTGACAAGTATCCCAGTCAGTACTCCCTACGACTTTGGCAGCCTTATAATAATTTATTACCATCAAAAGCGGTTAATACCTCATCATTTGTCCAAAGTAGTCTAGCTATTCACCAGTGCACATTAAGTTGTGAATTTAAGTTTTTCGAACCCTTTAGAATTTTCTGTTTTTCTGAATAAATCCAAAATAAAACCCCAGATTCTCAAACCATTCTTAAAAGATAACAAATCAATTAAAAAGTGAGACCAAATATTGTACGTGTTCATATATTTAATGAGGAAAATGATCCAATATTACATATCTGGAGTACATTTTATGATGTTTTAGGTCATATATATGCAGAAATATAGCTTTTTCCAAACTTTCAAGCACCACTATATGCCGTACCAAAACGTCCAATGTTTTTGCTACCACTGGGGGTGTTGCTAGTTTGACATAATGTTTGGTATGTAGTATGATGAAAACACCACATGAAACCATGTTGTGTATTTGTTATAAACATCCTGGCTCATGTACATAAGCAGTTTTCTGACATCTTTGCACTTTGGTGTGGTTGGGAATGTTTCTTATATGAAAACAGAGTATCCATATTAGTGTGGACAAAGCCATATTTTTTTTTAATCTAAATTTGTGTTGTGTAGTTAAAGTTTTGACTGAAGCCATAGATTATCACTGCTAACAATCTGATCTTAGTAAACAAAGGCTTGAACTCAATGCAGAAAATCAAACTCTGAAAGTCTGTGATTCTGACTGTTTTATAAAAGTGGTTTAGATAGCGGAGGATGTGATTAAGGCAATGCTGTACAGGTAAGACCAAAGAATATAATAGTGATTGCGATCACCTATCTTTTAGAGCTGGATTATGGATGTCTATGTAGAGGTAGGATGAGATGTTCTGTCCAGACATCTCTATACCTGGCCATATTCTCTTTCACTGCAGAATCAAGGAGACACTTTCTGTGGGATCACCCAGACATTCCCTATAAGTGGCATATTTAAACCCTCCGACAGGTCCTCGTACTTCCCTGGGGTCTTCATCCAGAGGAATGGTGACTGGTGGACATACTTGTAAGATGCCGAAATTATCTTAACTGGCTTCTCACAGTCTGAAAGAGCAGTGAATTTACTCTGAGATTACTCTTCACCTGTCACAAGGAGTAAAGTTAGCAACCCTGTATACGAACTTAATTTCTGCCATTTGTTCTAACTTTATTCATTCAGGTACTACTAAAAGGAATAGAAATGCAGGACTGACTAGTAAGAGATCACTAAGTTTTGCTTTACCAACGCAGATAAGTACTGTCTGTTGTGACCCAAAAACTCACAATTATGCTTCTTTATGCTTCTTTAAGAATTAAAACTGGTTTGTTTTCTTCCCTTATCTGTAGAACACTTCACTCTTTTCTGTCAGAGCACCATGGCTAAAGACTTGGAGGTGCTGATTCTTATCCCAGCTGATTCACAGTCAGCAAGATAAGACTTTTGTAATGGGGCCACCAGCCCAGTTTGTCGATCCAAAGGTACCAATCCTGACCTAAATCTATAATATCAACAGCTTTTCAACATCTTAAAAACATTGTCAGAATGAACAGTATACTGTCTAAATCAGACTTGGAGAGACTTATCCATGCTTTTATCTCCAGCAGGTTAGACTATTGTAACGGTCTGCTGACTGGACTTACTAAACCAGCTATAAGACAGCTGCAGTACAGCCAGAATGCTGCTGCTCGACTCCTGACTAAAACCAGGAAGTATGACCATATTAGTCCGGTACTCGGGTCTCTACACTGGCTTCATGTAGCCCAGAGAATAGACTTTAAGACAGCTCTACTGGTGTATAAGTCTCTCCATGGCCTAGCACCAAAGTACATCTCTGACATGTTGGTCCTATATGAACCATCTCGGACTCTGAGAACATCAGGCAGAGGTCTTCTGCTGGTGCCCAAAGTCAGGACTTAACCTGGTGACGCAGCGTTTAAGTTTTATTGAGCTAAAATCTAAAATAGTCTGCCTGAAGATGTTAGGCTGGCCTCTACTCTAACAATGGTTAAGTCCAGGTTTTCTTTAGCTGTGCATATAATACCTGATTGTGTTTTTACTTTTAACTTTGTTTAAACTTTATTTTTTTTTATTTCATTTTATCATTATTATTTTTCTGTAAAGCACTTTGAATTGCCTCGTGTATGAATGGTGCTATACAAATAAACTTGCCTTGCCTTCCAGGCAACATTAAAAAGACATGTTCTTCAGAAAAATCCAGTACTTAACGATTCCAACAGCCTTTTTAAACCCCAGCAGCCTTACCAGAGATTTTTAGCACTCCCTCTTGAAAGGAGGGCATGTCCAACAGTTCATAGAGTTTCTTGAAATTTTATTTTACTGCTTTGTAATATCTCCAGTAGAGGTCAACTCTTCCCCATACCTGCTTAATACAGCCTTTACTGCAGCCCTTCTGGCATGCTAATCCTGATTCAGCTGAGAGGTAGATCGATTTGAGAGCCCAAAAGGACTTAATGGACTCCATTACTGCTGATGTCCATGAGCATGTCCTTGAATTTTGCCACCTGAAGAGGCACAGACTGCCTTCCAACCACAACTTCTTGCAGCTGCTTTCTGAACAAGGTCCATTTAGACTCAGTGGCCTCAATCTCACTCTATACAAAGACGAAAGCTAAAACATTTGGCAAGGGCATTTGGGAGGCTCACTTGGGTTTAGCAGGAGCATCCGGTTGATGGCCTGCTTGACAAGTCCAACAAACCACCAATGTGTCCAGAACAAAATATTATTTGAAAATAAGTCTAATAGCATTTCACCACTAAGGTTCAAATCAGGGACCGAGTTCCTCCCAGTCATGTCTCATCAGATATCTCATCATTCCAAAAGTGAGCGATGAAATTGGAAGAACTATAGAGTCAGTATGAGGTACCCTCTAGAGTATGTATTTCACCTTCTTGCACAAACAACAGTCAGTTTTCCTCCTGAGGCTCAGACTCTTGAAGGAAACCCTCTTGTCCAGCAGGATCAAATCCAACTGCACAAGCCTCAGCCTAAGACTTATGAGCATATCCACACCTGCCTGGGTCTGTATTTCCTTATGTACTGCAGATTAGGAATGAGACCACCCTTTATCAAATAACTGCAATATTTTGATCTTCTAAAACTGATCATTTGGAATTTGTGCTTTTAGCCAGAAGTAGTATGCGTGGGAAATCAATTTTATATATATAAATACATTGGATTTAAAATGCTGTTATCGTGTGGGATTTGAATGTAATATGCTTCTATATTTATTCCAGATTGTAAATTGATACCTGTAAATCCATATTTTATTAAATCAGTCCTGAATATTTAAATAGCACTTATACTCTCACATTCCCAGTTTGTATACACACAGAACTGCTGCTCTTGTTGAGAAGTTGAAAGTTTATTCTTTCTAACTTATGTCTGAACTTTTCTTTAATTTTCAACCCGATGTTGTAATTTATTTCTAAGAAAGCTTAATGAGAAACGAGGTCAGTTAGAGCTATCTGTTGGGTCATTCCACCCAGTTTTAACCTAACACTGATACACATCCACCTTGCCTCTGTTATTGTAATAAAATGTATGTTAAATTTGACATTATGGCATTACATTTTGAGTACATAGCCTCAAAAGCAACAGTATTTGCTGTAAAGTAAGCAGTTTAATTACCAACAGTCTACCTACAGACAGTATCTTACAAAGGCAAATGAGTATTATGATTTCATTTGTAGTGATTTTCAGGATATAAACAAAAGCTCTTGCAACATATGTATACCCTTTTCACACTAGTCCTGCACAACATATTGTTTGTAAATCATTATTGCAATATTGGCCTTTGATATCTTGGATCACGGAGCTTGAACTTTGTACCAAATCACTAGATCTTTTATACTGAGAGCATCTTGAATGATCTCAGATGTTTCTGAACAGTGTTTGTGGCTGTTTTGATGAATCACGACATTTAGATGATCCGACAAACGTAAATAACGTTGATCATAATAATGCAGTCCAGTCTATCCATGGCACGGCAAGGACTCACCAATATGTTTCTGATATGTTTCAGACTGCTTAAATGCAATATAGTACATAAAATGCAACTGTTCTCACCAGCAATGTTCATTCTTACTGGCTTGTAGTGGTAGAAAATGGATCATTACTACACTCACATCTTAGTTATTAGCATCTTAAGAAATGGTTTTAAGAACATGCTGATTTGCATTAAATGTATTTGATGCTTTTGTTGTCATTACTGATAATTATTGTCTCATCTGTGGCTCAGTTAGGAATGGCAGTGTCAGGATGCCTGGGTTCAGTCGCTAGTGGAATAAAAATAGTGCCAGTCCCAGGCTTGTATACTTGCAATAATTGCTTCTTAACAGAAGCAGACTTTGTCTGCAAATCAGCAAAGTTGATTTTATTATTAGGTTCATTTAAATTATAATATTTGTTCATTTTATGAGGTTTTTTTTGTTAGTGTTTTTTAATAAATAATTATTTTTAAAACCAGTTTAATTTGATCTGTTGTAGTTTGTGTAATTTATCTTTATCAACAGGTATATAACTGCTATACAGGTTGTTGGGTCTTTCCCCTCTATTTGGCATTGCTCAGTTTAATACTGTTAAAATAAATACTGTTTTGTGTTCTTGCGAAAGTAATGGTGTGTACTTTCCTGCAAAAGGGTATTTTTTTCACACTGTGTTTATTCTCGTCCTGCTGGCCACACTAATGAAGAATGCAAGTCATGATAAAATGCTGGCGATTTTTGTCTGCTTTTTATTTTATTTGTATGTCTCAGAGGCAATAATATTAGCTTTAGCCACTAAATATTGTGTTAACCTGGTAAATTTTAAGTAGTATGTTAACCTGATTTATTTGTTACTCATTTATTTCAAGACCAACCAAGTATTTTTTTATTTAGGTCACACTTCATATTCATAAATCCTATTAACATTTCCATGAACAGTCCTACATGTATAATTTTGGCTGTGTATACATCCAACACTAAAAATTTACTCCAGGTTTATATTCAGTTCTTTCCTTCTTTTATAAATCACCTATTTTAGATTTGCCTCAGACCCCTTCACCTGGACCCCAGAGCTGTCAATGCATAAATGGACTCTCAGACATTAGCAGCCTGCCACTATGAATGAACTGTGCACTGAAATGTTACAGCTTACCTACTGTGGTTTAAGTGATTATTTATTATTCGTACCTGTTGTAGTGCGTTGGGCAAAATATCAAATGCAATGTAATAAATCATTTTAGATTTTAAAGTCTTTCTTGTTGTAACAGTATTGTGTCTACAGTGCCATATGACTAGATCAGACCTTTGTTAAACATGTGTAATAGAGGGTAATGGTGGACTTGTGTGCATGCAGAGAATTGAGTCTTTATGTTTAACTATATGTGCACACCCTGGTTCTAGAAAAAGCCAGCATTCTTTGGACTGTACTCAAAGGAAAGTTCCAAAGATACAGGATATGAACATCCGTCTCTGTGATACATTTGGCTTTCTTTACATGCTCACACATACACAGGCACTGGGATCACTTTGGATGAATAAGTTCCATTAAGAGTCATTATGTCAGGCAAAGATTATTAGCTCATGAATTGTGTTTGTGGGTGTGTGTGCAAATCCTTTGGAACACTCAGTAAAAATGAGGTAACAAAGCATCAGTTAAAGGGGCAGCATGTTATCACTTTCTCCTAATCTGTATACAATCGCTTCAAGCAAGAGTTTGAATAAAACTATGCATCATCACTGTCACAACCTGTGAGGGAATCCTGGAGATCTTTGTGCGTCCATTCCTGGACACACCAAATCCCCAGGAAACCCC
>JAUZSU010169574.1:0-13259 GCA_034780255.1 Parotocinclus maculicauda | reverse complement strand
GCGGCGGATCCGCGAAATACCTTTTTTATTGTTTTTTTTGTAGTCTTCAAATATGATCGTCGGCGGATTCGCGAAACAAGCAATAAAAAAGTCTGGCCTTATCTCCTTAACGTAAACTCGGTTTTTCTCCCAGCCCTAAAGTCTTCAAATTACACCCTGTATTACTTAATGAAACAGAAAGAAAAGTAACGCCTCCATAAGTATATACTGCAACTACTAACGTAAACTCATCCCTCACCCTCAGCATTCAAGCGTTATGAAAGAGGCATGTCTAAATTACACTGCATTCAACGCATACCCTCTTCCGTCTCCTAACTGAATTATAACCGAATTTGTTCTTTTAACTTTCCAGACAGGGTTCAGAGAGTTCGGTATGTAGGTTTCAGGTTTGGGTGTTTGCCTGAACGCGCGCGTGCACACACAGACATATTGACAAAATGATTGCTGTAGCTAACACAGAACAGTAAGAAAATATATTGCGGTGTTTTTTTTGTTGTTGTTTTTTTTTTCAAATTAAAGTTGCCTTTCTGAAGAACAAAAACTGTCCAAGTCAAAACTGCCAGGAATTCCTGTCATCGTGAGGATATCTGAAAACAAGATACCCAAACACACCCACCCTAACAAACACCGATCCCTCTAGTAAACCCTCAAGCTCAGTCTCGGGGGAGCGTCTCCCAATTACATCCCGCATCCGCTACTGTAAACTCAGTCGGTCCCACATCCCTCAAGATAAATAGCCAGCAAGTGTCTTCCAATTACCCCTCCGCTAATTTACACTCACTGTCTAACTCCAGTTTTGGAGCGGAACCAAAAGTCGTGGATTAACAGTTAAGGTAATGGACTATGGACTATAAGGTCTAGGATTCAAATCCCACCCATTAACAGTTAAGGTAATGGACTATAAGGTCTAGGATTCAAATCCCACCCATTAACAGTTAAGGTAATGGACTATGGACTGGACTATAAGATCTAGGGTTGAAATCCCACCCATTTGGGACCACGAGCAAGAAATAACTACAGTTTCTCAGAGACTGTATCTGTTGTAAATCACCCCAGATAATAATGTCTGTTTAATAACAAAATTCTATAAGTTGCTCAAAATTATAGCCAAAAAGAAAACTATTTGATTAAAAGTGAAAATAAAGGTATATATTTTAACCTAACAAACGGTTTAAAAGAAACAAGATTGAACATTTGGGATTATTTATTTCACAAGTATATATATATATTATCCATCAATTAATGCATTGGGTTGAATTAATGGATTAAATCATAACTCTGAGAACATATAAGGTCTGACTATTTAATTTTTTTTTTTTTTTTTACCAGGTTGAAATAATGCTCCATAAATATGTTAGTATATGAGTCATTCTGCCCAATGGGTGGCATTTGATTCTTGTAAATTGTAATTTATTTTGAGTGCAGGTCAATCACAGGTAACTTTATTTCAGTTTTTACATAGATTCTCCTGTTACTGTTACTCAGTCCTGTTACTTTTTATATAAGTAACAGGACTGGGTTTCCAGAAGGGAATTAATATATAAATATATAAAATGTAGCCACATGATCTATACTAATAATATTAGGGCACTGAACACATTCCAATGATTTACCAATAATTATTTTTACAATAAACAAATAATTTTGGTAACAGGATAATAATTTGAGGTTCAGCACAAAAGAAGAGAAAACATACTTTTTGTTTTCCCATGGATTTCAGAATATCCAACTTCCCATTGAACACGTGACTTGGGGTATGTTTTAATCATTTTAAGAAGTGGGAGTATGTTGGGGTATCAGGACTGAGTGAAAACATGGGGACAGTATTAAAATGTATTTTAAAGTAAAAAATTATGGATTTCTTATGAAAAACCAGATAGGATTTACTCCATATTATAGATGACAAAAATGATTTCTGAAGCATTCTAATTATTATATTTCGTGAAATGTTGGAAACCAAACGCAGCTAACAAATGCTTTTTAAATTGTTCTAAGTACTGACCTAATAGTTCTGTAAATTGTCTGAAAATGACGCACAGTACAGAGCAGGCAGCACCAACACCACAACGCTTAACTGTAAAGGCAAGGGACTCACAGAGGCAAAGTAATATAATGATGTCTCGTGACATCTTCTGGCAACGAAGTGTAATTGCAAGTAATTCATCAACCTTATATTCAATAGTGAATTTTCAGGGTAGTTGCTGGATTTGTCCATCATACATTGAAAAGTAATTCTGTCCCTTTCATTGATTGTCAAGCGAAAAAGGTTTCTCACGTATGAAGTCAAATTTATTTATATAGAGCTTTTTACAATAATGCATTGTCTCAAAGCAGCTTTACAATATTATATTGTCTTAAAGAGGCCAATTAAGCAAGCCTGGGGTAACAGTGACAAGAAAAAACTCCCTGAATAAAGAAGGAAGACTCAAAAAGGGACCCATCCTCCATGAGTGGCCTAAATGTAAATTGAATGACATTTATGAAAGTAAGAATTTTCTGTTCATAAGGGCTTTCGAAGTATAGAACCGTTGTGACTGGAGCTGAAACAGGATAGAACACACTTGCTTTAGTACCAGACACAGTTTTGTTAATTGTTGAAGTTTTGCAGGCAGCTTTCAATTTCTTTGGTGAATATCACCACACAAGTTCATGGGAAAAAAAAAACAGCTTAGAAAACAAGTTATGTTTAGTCGTTGCTGCGTTTGATCTGCTTTCTTATACAACCTCTGATCAGAAAATATGGAATCATCACCCTTTGACCATGTTTTTCTTTTTTAGTGTTCAATTTCGTAAGAACAAAATAAAGTACAGACATGCCACAAAACTATCATTTTTTTACTTTCAACTTTCTGGAATTATGAAACAGCAAGAAATCTGATTGCCGTGGTCAGTCACAATGGCTGTTTTTAAAAAGATCAAGTAAAGGAAAACATATGGAATCACTCAATTCTGATGAGAAAAACTTCACAATTTACTACAATGTTGCTCCAACTCTGGCTTGTATAACAGCTTGAATTCTCTGAGTCATCGACTAAACTAATGGCAAACAGTATTTTTCATTCATCTGACAGATCAGCTTTGCAGGTTGGAACTTTGTCATTTAACATTTTCTTCAATTTCCACAAGAGATTTTCAACTGGATTGAGATCTGGACTATTTGCAGGCCATGCCGTTGACATTGTGTCTTTCTTAGAGGAAACCTTTCTCGTTCTTTGCCCTATGGCAACAACTGGAAAAATGAAGTCATCATCACCAAACATCTTTTCAGCTGATGAAACAAGAAAAGTGTCCAAATTTTCAATGCAGACTATGGCATTTATTGAAAGTGTAATAAGTGCCATCTGCCCAGTGCCTAGATATCTGATATCATCAATGACTGTGGAAATTTACGTTTTCCTCAGGCAGTTATCTTCATAAATTTAATTGGACTGGCACCAAACAATAGTTCCACACAAAAGTAAAGATTACTTTCATCCAGTCACCCACAGTCCATGATTGCTTTTTATTAGCCAACTGTAAAGTTGTTCTTTTCTGTTTTTGTGTTAATTATGAATTTCTTTTTTTTCTTTTCTGTAAAAGCCAATTTTCTGTCTGTTAATCCCATTTCATTAGATTTCTTATAGTTCGTTCACAGACACTGATTTTCTGCCCACTTGTTTCTCATTTGTTTTGTTGTGCATTTTCTGTTTTTACACATATAGAAGTTGTCTACATAGTATGCTTACCTTTTACAACTTTCCAATCTGTTTGTACTTAGTCCAGATTTTAGACACAGCCCACTGGAAACAACCTTTCCATGACAATTAACTTCTTAAATAAGTTTTAGAATCCTATCATTTGTTTTAACTGACATCTCTCGTGTTGGAGCTTTGATTCACTTCACTCCTCTTTGCGTAAAAGCTCTCCCAAGATATGAGCACTGACAAATAATTAATCAATGTAATCTGCTGCAGTGTTAAGAGTTTTAATGCAAATTAAAGAGTGATTCCATATTTTCGTCTTCTACTTGAACTCAAAAACCAACAGTGACTGCCCACAACAATTATATTTAATTCTCTTTTTTATTGTTTCTTATTGCCAGAAGGATTTTTGATAAATAGTAGTTTTGTAGCTGGTATTTCACTTCTACAAAATAAACATTTGAAAGGACATTGTCCAAAAGTGATGATTCCATAATGCTTGCCAGGGGATGTAGAGGGAAGCTTAGCACGAGTATACACTCATTTGCTATTTTATTAGCTACGCATGTTCAACTGCTTGTTAATGAAAACACCTAATCAACCAATCCAGTGGCAGCAACTCAAAGCATTTAGTCATGCAGACATGTTCAAGACATTTTGCTGAAGTTCAAATGAAGTACCAGAATAAGGAAGAAAGGTGAATCAAATGCCAGTATAATGAGGAGCCGTGCTCAGGGTTAAATGCCTTGTTGATGTTAGAAGTCAAATGAGAATGGCCAGACTGGGTCGAGCTGACAGAAAGGTGCCAACTAACCACTCGGTAGAACCAAAGAACGCAAAACTGCCTTTGTAAATGCATAACTTTGAATACAGCAGCAGAATACCACACTGGGTGCCACCCCTGTCAGCTAAAACAGGCTCACCAAAATGGGACAATAGAAAATTGGAAAAATGTTGCCTGTTCTGATCAGTCTTGATTTCTGCTGCTACGTTTGGATGGCAGGATCAGAAATCAGCCTTGTATCAACAGTTCAGGTTGGTAATGCTGATGTTATGATGTGGGGGACAATTTCTGGGCACTCATTGGGCACCTTAATACCAATCAAACATAATTTGAAACACCACAGCCTACCTGAGTGTTGATGTTGACCATGTCCATCATCATCCACTGTATAAAGTGCCTACATATGGGCACAGCATGGGAATCTACAGGGTGAGTCAAAAGTCACGGGACACATTCCGTGCTGCGTCACTGACTTTTCGCAAAGGCTGCCAAAATCATTGTTGAGATTTGTTCATCTGTAGCAGTCTTCAGATGACAAGTACATTATTTGTCGTCCACAGTCCCGACTTACAACTTATACAAGTTTCTTCACAGATATAACATACTGTACACGTTCTTAGGTCTGATTAAGCGGAATTTTGGTCCAAATAAGCAAATAACATTACACGTATAAAATAGGATTTGTTTCGGTACTTTAGGATTTGGTCCGAAAAAGCGGCTGGTCCCATTAACCGGTGGTCCAATTAACTGGATTCGACTGTATCTAGAAAACCCATATGCATCCATCAGGTCTTATTGGATGGTGAAACTCCAGAAGAATTATCCAATTACACAGTAAACCATCATCTCTGCCAGTACAGTACAATGTTACAGTACAAACCGAGTGCTACCGCGAATCTAGCACAGTTCTGTTATCACTTATTGTTAGATTAAGATGAAAAAGAGAAATATGTATGTTTTATTAACATGAAAACAAAAGTTTTTTTATTTGGCTTCTTTAACGTTGCTATTGGCATTACTGGCCATCTCAGCAACACACACACAAGGTTATATCAGAACTAGTTACACACTCACAGGCAATTTGTTTTTTAGAGTAATAAATTAACCTAACATGCATGTCTTTGGACTGTGGTAGGAAACCAGAGTACCCGGAGTAAACCCACACAGACATGACAAGGACATGCAGACTCTACACAGAAAAGGACCCAGGTCGCTCCACCCTGGGATTGGACCCAGGTCCTTCTTGGAAAACAAAATGTAGTCCAATCCTATCAGGCACCCAACTGCTAGACATAACATCAGACTGTCCTTTAGTTATAATATTCTAAAGTAATTGATTACAAAAAAAAATGTATTTACATTCAGCAAAATGTTCGATTATAAAGCTGACCATTACCAAGACGCGCCATTCTACCAACAGAAAAAAGGAGTGAGATCTCGGTTAACAAAAGTCTATTGTCCTGGTGCAATTTATTTTTTCGTTGACTAGAGACTATAAATGTGAAAGATTGGCTATTATCAGTTAACAATAAAATAAGTTATACAGCATCAGCAGCTTCATTGGATTAAGAGCTGAACTTAACGTATAAAAAAATAAATAAATAAATAAACCCAAATAATCATTGATCTGTTGTTTACTAGGTCAGTGGCCACATCTGCGACACACACAAGGTTACGTCTATACACAAGGTTATTTCAAGACTACTCACATATTATATATTTATGTATGCAGTTCTTTCTTACACTCTTAATCGTTAAAAACTAGTGCTGTTCCGATCAGCCACCAAACATTATCGGCTGATTTCCATATGCCTTTTATTGCTGATCACAAAAACCGATCGCCTGTACTTTGCCTGTACCCGCAGAGGCCCTGTGTGCAGTGTTGTGTCCCCGCCTCCTTTCCTTTCTTTGCCAAATCGGATTTCCCAATTTTATTTATTGTGAATTATGTGATCTTCTTTTAGACAGAAACTCTGTTTAATATCAGTATCACCACAAAAATGTGCCCTTTACCTGATTGACCAGAGATCTTTCAATATCGATACATCTCTAATGAAACCAATAATAGAAAGCATTAAACAGCCAGACAAGTCACCCTGTTGCTGCCATTCAGACCTGCAGCTTGATTAGGAAAATGATGTAGCAGTTGTAAGCATCTGTCCTAGAAACCAACAACCAATAACGTGGTGCAGATGATTTTCCTTTCAATTTTAAATGGTTGTTCAATCGGCCAATTTTCCACTCCTAAACGACCACCATTCTTTACTGAAACAGTCTGTATTGATCCCAGCAGTCAAATCCATAGATAATTACATTTATCACCTGCTTCAGAGAAAAAAAAACAAATTGTGTCAACAGTAATGGACTGTCATCTTCAATTACAGTCATATACCCAAGTTATTAGATGGCGTGATATTTACACTGAACTTCTAGTGACGGTCTGGATGGTTTATAGTCAATTGTTTGCCCAAACAACCAATAAAGCCTAAACAAATTCCAAAAGAATTCTACAATGAAAGGTAAATGTCATAACTGTACAGGTAAATTGCAATGTATGAAACAATGAATCCATAAATAATGCATAAAAACATGAATAATATTCAGCCTGTAAAAGCAACTCAAGCGCAGAACAAGGTTTAAGCACCAGCACAATCACAATTTACATTTCTGCTCTTCCGCCTGCCTGAAGGTCATAAAACCGCCTAGGAACCCAAGCACAAAAAGAGTGGAGTCGCAGCTTGGAGTTTGCCAACAGGAGAAGGCGAGAGTAACGAGTATTTGCATTATAGCGCGCAAAGTCCAAATTGACGGCTGTGCATCTGACAGCTCTCCGTTTCAGCTGTCTGGTTCTGGTTATTTACCATTGTTGGTGCTGATAAACTGTGTCATTCAACTCATTTTCTGCGCATCAGTTAACCAGCCGGCTGGGAGGAAAGGACAATTCGCCAGCTGCCGACTGCCTGCTTGCTCAGCTTACTGAAATATACCATCAACCTCAAATTAATGCAATCCCAGCTGTTCCCACTGTCTTTTACTTCCTCATAAAAAACAATCTGCCAGGACGGGAATAATAAGCAGCCACACAGCCAACACCGTTTCACACTACATGGATTTCTGACAAATAAGAGATAACTAATCCTAAAAATAGCAGGCTAGCACGATCCAGAGGCAGTAGGCAGTTTATAGTGGGTGAGATTTCAATTAGTGGTGAGAGAATGATAATATGGCCTGTGTGATCAGGTTGCTAAACCGGGAGCAACAGAGGTGAGTGGAATGGAGCAGCTAGAAAGGAAGGAAAAAGGTAATGGCTGCTCAGTGGAATTGGAATTTTAAAGAAAACGGGGCCTTGTGAAAAGCCTCGGTATTTTATTCTGACTTATGCTGACGATGCTCCTTAATTTTCCACCACAACAACAACCAATCATTTATGTCTAAACAAACTTGCGTTTACTTCCATGCCAATAAGACTGGACTCATTTCCATGACCATGTTTCAGCTGCCATTTGGAATCTTAACACTCGATTTGTCACATTTCCCATCTGTAACTAACGGTTAACAATGTTTACCCCGAAAATCTGCTGTCCAAACATTTATAATCATCAACTCTGAAATTGGTTAGATCATAGATTTTAATGTTCCGTTTTGTTCACTAATGATTTACTCTTGCTGAATCCTTAAGCAGGCGAGAGCATTTTCCTCCACTTGACAGTCATTTTTTTTTACATTCAGCTACAAGCTTAATGTGGTTCATAGGAGGCTTTAGTGCCGAACTAAGCTTAAGCACCAGTTTAAATTATGTTATTTGATTTATATTTGAAAATATGTTATTAATTTTACTATTACTTTAATATACTTTTATGCATTTATTTAATTCACATCTAGGCCACCCAAGGAGGATGGGTCCCTTTTGTGTCTTGGTCCTCCCATGGTTTCTTCCTTCTACTTTCAGGGAGTTTTTCCCTTTCCACTGTTGCCCTAGGCTTGCTCAATTTGGGATTGGCCTTTTAAGAGAATATAAAATTGTAAAGCTGCTTTGAGGCAATGCTCCGTTGTAAAAAGCGCTATAGAAATAAATTTTGAATTGAATTTTGAATTATAACGCACATGCTGTAAAGGGTCTAGGCCTCATGACATGACAAACATTGAAGTGTTACATTTTAACTTAAAATGCATTAAAATATATTATGAAAACCTTTAGTGTAGTATTACGCAATACTAATTATTTGTATTTGTGAATGCAGAGTAAGACTTTTACTGACTTTGAAAACTGTGATATACTTCTGTCAGCAGGATTCGCACATACTACTTTGACATTCAGGCCTTTGTTTGATTTAACGTTGCATCAGCATTAATGGCTATTCACAGCAGGTGCAAGGTTGCATCGATAGCTGTCGGTAACATTCATAATGGACCAATAAAGCAATCAATTAATCGAATGAGCATATTTGAAATGTGGAAGGAAACCAGAGTACCTGGAGTAAACCCACATGGTCACGGGGAGAACATGCAAACTCCATACGATTGAACCAGCGATCTATGGAGCTATAAGACAGCCGTGCTACAGCACCAAAGCATGCCATGCTACTTTCTCCATATCCATCTGCCACCTCAATCGGTTGATGGGGCTGCTGCTATGGTAGTAAGGAGTTGTTAGATTAATGACCTTCCCTCCCTTGCATCTGTGGCATGCCCAGTCAGACAGGAGGCACCACCAAGATCTAAACTCCGTTCCTGGTGGCGATAATCTAGTGATGAAGTTTGAGTTGCGCTCTTACAAGCGTTTAGAATGTTACACTATTGTAGCCAAGGTGGCAAACTGCCAGCCAAAATAACCTCAAGCTCTATTAAAAATAGCTAAATGTATTTACAGTCTAAACAACTGCCATGATAGAACGCGATTCATTAATCCCTTTAGTCTCATCGGCTTTCTGGATCAGGGATGTTATGTTGTAAATGCCAGGTGAGATTAGTGACTTCTGGACCATCCAAAATTTAATAAATGCATGGAAGGGACCGCTCACCACAAGCTGAAGCAGGATGAATAAAGCAGTTACAAACATGTAAACCAAATGATGGTGCAAGAAGGAGCAGCTTGGATCTACGCAATTATAAAGAGAGAGAGACAAGACTCTCAGTCTTTAAACAAGTGAAGAAGATCAGATTATGCATTATAAACACAGGGGATTTTTCCCCTTAGTGCCCCTTAAGTAATTTAGACAGGGTGGCTGAGGGTAAGTGAACTTAATTACTGTGACCAACTGAAGGTCGCTGCACAAACACATATAGCGATATATAGAGATAAATAGCAAACTTGTATATCAAAGTTAAGGATATAATATCACTGATCTGATTATGGTTTTATTAACAAGTCCATATTAATAAGGTTAGACAGCCTGATAAGCACTCTAGATAACAGAACTGCATTGGGTTTAACACGTTAATTACTGGATCTGAGTTGATGGGTCATAAACTTCTCTTATACATGTTTATATGCAGTTACACATTATAACATTACATAGTAATAAGCTAGTTAGCTAACGTATCAAGTTAACGATGAACAACAGCTAATATGAGACGCGCTTTACTATACATACTGTTTTGATTATTGATTTTTTTTCCATGCTGCTTTTATCAATAAAATTGTCTTCATAGTCCTGGTGTCTGTGGCTATGCTAACTTTTTAACCACAAGAGATATTGCAAATCAGATTGTAGCATTCGATTTCCGAGACAATCCTGATTTTTTTTTTATATGCTACATGACCACCTTCCCATTGGAAAAAAAAATTGGCGGCTTTCAAGATGGTGGCCATGTTCCAGACATAGCCTAAAAGTTGCCACCCCCTCACCCATTACTTGCTGGCGTATTCAGATCATTTTGCTGGTGACTTTTGACTCTGTATAGATGTAACCTTGTGTGTTGCTGTAATGGCCACTGATCCTAATAGCAACGGCAAATAAACCAAACAAATAAACAAAAGACTCTCCTTTCTTGACTTGGGATTCGCTCGTATTGATTTAGGAATTACCTTGGGGACATGAATGTAAAGACAAGAGACTCGTTCACACCTCTACAGTGTAGCAAAGTCCTATCCTGTTCCAGCATGTCAACGCAGCTGTGCCCAATGAGGTCCATAAATCTCTTCCTAGCATGGTGTGGAAGAAATCAACCATGGTCTTCTGTTCAACAGTCCACTACCTAAATTTGCTCTACCACCACCGTTTTATCACAGAATGAAATTTATTTACTGCACACGCGCTCTAAAATCCAGTAGACGAGTCGTCAAATGAGGACCCACTTCCCATTAAAAATAATAATCATCCTTTGATTGTCAATGTACTTGCATTTAGTGCTACTCTCTCCAGGAAAAAGTACACTGCCTCCAAAAATTAGGGGCATTTTGAAATATCCCATATTTTTTGTGAGCAGTACATACAAAATGGTAGTTAAATTAAATAAATATTTACATAATAGTGCAAAATAGAGTACAGTATGATAGTTTCTGATAATGTGGCTATGCATGTGTGCAAAATATACAGAATGTCCAGTATGTGGGAAGGGTGTGAGAAGTCATGTCTGTTAGTTTGGTGTGATGGAGTGATGCAAGGATTTGGGACAGGAAATCCAATGAGCACATATAAAGGTGATCCTTGGGACTCAATACTAATATAGGTTATTGATAGGATGTGCAAAGGGTTAGCAGCAACTTATTTACTGAAAAATATTTGCTAAACGAAACATTACAAGTCCAGCATATAGTCAAGACCCACATCATGCCTTTCTGCAGTCCAGTCACCAAGTAAATAGTTGTCTAACTGAACTTTTTCCAAAAAATACACTAAGCGGGTCAAATATGTAGGCCATTTCATGGCTGTACATAGGTTGTGTCATTTATATCGTTTTAATCAGTTTACATAAGATGTTTCAGGTTAATGTGATGTAAAAAGGTCAGTATTTTTTTCTGGTGATGTTTTAAAAAGCTTTTGTTTCCTTGTAGAATATTGTGTCTTTCTTTTCCATATATTGGGCATTCTGTAAGGATATGTTTAATTGAGATTGTGGTTCCACATGCTTGGCAGGTTGGTGCATCTTCCCCGCTGAGGAGGTGCTTGTGTGTAAGTGCGGTCCAATTCGGCATCTGGTAATGACTTTGTTTTTTCCGACCGTTCATTTTTGTATAGTTTTTTCCAACTTTTGGTTCGATTTTGTGCAGTTTATTGTGAAGTTCGTTGTCCCAATAATTTTGCCATTTGTTTTTAATGTATGTAAAAATCTTTGGTAAAGCATCTGTGAAGGGAATGAGTCGAGTAGTGATCTTATCTTCTGTTGATGAAGAACAATATAGAGATATGTTTATAGTACAGGACAGAAGCTAGATGAGGTGACAACAGATCTGTCAGAACATTCTACCAAAATGTCCATTATAGGTTACATTTACATGGAAACTAATAATCTGTTAATATCATTTATATTCATTCTCCCACTCTACTTTAGTGAATATATCTGGCAACACAATGGGATAAGAAGGTAGATAATCTTAATATTAAAGGATAAGGATAAAACCTTACTGGACCAAGGATATATATGCAATTTGTCTGAACACACACTGTGTGGTGCAAACCTATATCTGAATACAGTCAACCAACTAACATTCAGATCAGACTGAAGTGAAGTCAAATGAATCTAAACAGCGCTTTCTACTATGGAACATTATCTCAAAGCAGCTTTAGAAATATCTAGCCACACAGCCTTAACTGAGCAGGAGACAGAGGCAAGGAAAAACTCCAATAACTAAATGTTATAAGGAATAAATCTTAGGAAGAGCGAGACCTCCTAGGGCAGCCTAGATGATGTATGTAAGATTTAAACTGTTACCCTAATTCATATGTTTAGAGTAATAGTTTGAATAAACAGAAGAGAAATTATAAAATAAAGACAGAGAACAAATTGAAAGAAGATATAATGTTATATAAAGAATTCATAAATTAATAAACATAACGTAGGGAATTGAGCGAGACTTGGCATCATTTAGTCCAGAGATAACGTCTGGACTTGGGGTAAATTTCTGTTTGGCAGGAGCTTTCCTCTTTTGCTGTAAATTACATTTCACTCATTTCAAACACGCCGGGGTTTTTCACCAAACTAGATTCTAGTCTCAACCAGATGTCCATCGTTGTGATTTTTCTGGCAGACGTTGTGTCGTGTTGGGAAAAATGGCTTTTTGTCCCACTGTAAATCATCTAGTGAGCAAATCCAAGCCAGCCAGAGGCATTTCAGAATAGACCAATGGAGATTTTAAAGAGGGTTTTGTACTGTTTAACAGGACTGGATGTTGAGGATTAAAAATCCAGATACTTCCAGATGACAAAAAGGTGTTTTCACTGGCACTGGTATTTAGCATTAATTCAATATATGTTTCAATACAGTCGATTCCGATTAATAGGACCACCGGTTAATGGGACCAGCCGCTTATTCGGACCAAATCCAAAAGTACCGAATCAAATCCTATTAAATACGTGTAATGTTGTTTACTTATTTGGACCGAAATTCCGCTTAATCGGACCAAAGAACGTGACAGCGAATAAAACATGTAATATCCGTGGTTACCAAAGAAACTCTTCGTCTCTGGCATCACTACAATGCTCCCAGAGTTTCTCCCCAACCCTCTACTGCCACCTACAGGTCTTTGCCTAACATTTCCATTTACTACAAAAAAAACACAAGTCGCCACTTAGCCACAGCAAAAGCGCGTCAGATCACACTGGATAAGTTCTTCAAACGTTGACTGGAATTTA
>JAUZSU010169563.1:3561-24939 GCA_034780255.1 Parotocinclus maculicauda | reverse complement strand
GAGGGAGCATGCGACACGTCAGCACAGGTTTAAAAAGTCGAACGTAATTCATGCACGGTCATTTATTTTTCACTTGAAGAATTCATTAGTATCAAAGAGCAGATCTGAGTCGTGTTTATGACAGGGGCGAGATCTGAGTTCTGATTATTGCTCATACGTCCCACGTGTTCCTACAGAAACTTGACCTCCAGTACTGTATTAATACGGGTCATAAACTATAGCATCAGCATAAAACATTTAACGAAGGCATCGGTACAATTGACAGAACCAGTTAATTCCAAATAGAATGCATGTGATCTTAGATCTCAGGCTCTGCTGCTGTTTTTAGGCGTATTTAGTTAGTTTAATTAGAAAAATATGGGGGAAATCATTTCATTTGTTAATAAACATCCAGTCCTTTATTTCAGATCTGCAATACATTCCCAAACATGTGATAGAAGTAAAATGCTTGATAAATACTGTAAATAACGATATCTCAAAAAGGGAAATGTCAATAGGCAATTGTATCGTGATTTGTTGATCAGGGACAATTATGAGCAGAGGATTTTTGCGCAGTTTGTGCGAAAATGTGTGGAAAATGATTGAAATATTTAAAACAATGTTCCTTAAAGAAAGGCTCAGAGATTTATATATTTCACCCTCGACAGTGCATGTTATTAAACAATTATTAAGTGAATTCTGCCAAAATTTTGCTGCATAAAGGGTAAGGTCACAAGCTTAAACTGGAGACCTGTGATCCAATCCCTCAGATGGCACTGCGTCAAGAACCATCATTTAACAACAGCTGATATAAGCACATGGGCTAGGGACTATTTTGGCAAACCTTTATCAATATGAGTTATATCCTCAGATGCCACTTAAAACTTTACTGTGCAAAAAAACCCTTCAGTTTAACCATGTCCAGAAGCCATAGACCACCACACAGTGCAAATGTGTACTGTTGTCAAATGACTCAGTATTCCAGATGCAGATTTTCTGTTGTTTGTTTTGCATTTTCCACATACTGTTTTCTGAGTGGACCCGACTTGCACATATACTGTATCACTATTAAAACAATGGTAGCAATTTTTAGTACAACTTAGCCAGCATGATCCGATATGTTTGTATTCACTTAGACATACTGTAACTCTAAACAAACACACTCATAAATATAAATATTACTTACTATACAGCTATACAGACAAAGCTTCAAGGTAATGCTAGTTATAGCTAAGTTAGGCAAGCATAATTTTGACACATTTGTAGACCTATACATATAATATATCAAAATTAGAGGAAACAATATAATAAAATGTTTTAGAAAATTGGCTATGGCTATTATAGTAGAGCTGATTAATTAACCATTTTAGCCTAGTGTAGATTATAATTGATTTTCAGTCAGAAATATTTATGAAAATATAGAAAAAATACTTTGAAATGTTTTTTAGATGTGGCAAATTACTAGACATTGCAGTATATAGTAAAGCAGTAAATCATGATATTTAACCTAAACAATAGTTATCATCAACTCCTTGAAAAACTGTCACATCATTTTTATCAACGAACTACAATCACCAGTTTTTCTTGCGGTTATTTTAAACACTCTACTACACTACTAAAACACATGCAAAACCTTTAGAAAGATTATATATTTGTAATTGCTTTATATATACATCATCTTCATCACAAAAAGAATTCATGATAGAATAGAATTCTAGTGTCTGATTAATAAAAGCAGTGTAGTGTATACAATTATTTAAAAACCTACTCAAAAACTTTCAACGCTTCCACTGTATTATGTATTATTATGAGCAAGCATATCTCTATCTCTAGGATTAAGACTGGCACTTTATTAAGTGTAAAAAGTACAGATTTCTCTCTTAAAATACAATAAATGAAAGTCAAAAGTATTAAGCTACAGAAATAATTATGTTAAGTTCAGATACTTACTTGTACGTCATTACTAACCACTTCTATGCTGTTTACCACTATTATTTCAGCGATCTTTATCAGCCAATTTAAGCTAAAGTAAGTTAAGTAAAGTTTTCTTTTATTATTGTCAATAAAACATGTTAAAATCAGTGGCAAAAATAATTTTGTGGTTGTTCATTTTTTCATTTTTAATCACATGCAGTTTTTATACTTAGATGTAAAAATGGAGTGCTTTCTATTTTTTCCTCACACATTTTAAGTACTTTAGCTTATATTGAGGACTTTGAAATAAATATATGCCACAGAAATGGTTTATTCTTTTGAAATAAGGGTATTGTTTAATGTGCATGATAATCCACAGTGGTTTATCCACAAAAGTGTTATTCCAATGGATTATTGCCTATTTTGTTTAATTGATTTTTTAAAGAAATAGTGTATGGACTTCTAATCTGTCATTATAATTATCTTCCAGCAGATGCCACTATTTCCTCATATATACTTGATTAAAGGGCACAAACAGCAACAATCTGATTCGAGTGTAAGTTTGACCACAAAAGCTAGAATAAAATGACAGCATATAACATTCTTTATTTTACGTGTTCATTTAAAAAAAAAATTTCCATATGATGGAAAGTTGAGACTTGCAACATGAACGTCAGACAAGGTATTTACAGAACCATGCAATGGACTGGTGCCCACTGAATTCCATATTAATCTCTTGTATTTGCTGGATAAAAGAGCATGCTTTGTTTTGCTTTATTGTGGATAAGACACAACATTTAGATGCCTGGGATAGTTAATTACAGCAGTTGAATTAGCCAAATTCATTAATTAGACTGAAATTAGTTATTTAGTAATCAACTGACTGACTCAAGCAAATGGAAACGTAGACTTTCGACCAAGGCAATCTAATACTGTAACAGGTGCACCTACTGTTTATAGCCGTTTGTACATTTGCTGTAAAACTGCATATTTTCACACAGGTTCATCATCAGTAACAATGTTTTGAGGGGATTTACATTAGGCCACTTTATTATATCATTAACTAGTTAAGGTGAGTGGCTTAGGTGAGGAAACTGTCTACAGTGTACCTTTTAACCACACTAGTAGCTTTCTTCACTTCATCTTTTAAACTCATTTGTTATTTTGCTTTTCACTCCTTATAATAATAGCTATACTTTATCTACACAATAATGTTTCACAATTGTTCAGTGAATAACACTGAGATATTTAAGCTTGTACTAGTAAAGATAAGTTACATGATTTATGGGGATTTGACTAGAGAGTAAATTAACTTGGAGTAAACCAACACTATATGCCTAAAAGTTTGTGGACCTCAAATGTGCATCCAGAATCACAATAATTAGTATAAACAACCTTCACATTTATGAGAAGACACAACATTTTTAATAATTTGGACTCTTAAGGGGTGGTACATCACTTTTAACACTTTTAAAGGGCCAGACGTCAGGAATTTCAGTCATGGCTTGAAATAGATTACCCTAGATTTACCCTATTTCTGGTTTATCTAAGCTGATTTCTTAAAGATAAATTATAGCTAATGCAAGACTACATCGGGGCTTAAATTAAACCTCACAGGGGGTGTGTATAACTTGTTGTTGAAGGCAAACTGATTACCAGATCTTGCTGATAGATGTGACTCATTGCACTTTGATGACATTAATTTTCTAGATCATTTTAGAATGCATAAAGCATGGAGATACTCGGGATGTATATGGTGTTAGTAAACCAACACTATGTAAAGTATTTAACAGAGTATCCAGGACCATTTATGGACTAAGAGAACAGTACATTAACTTTCCTGATGCCCCAACATAGGTAAACTGCTAGGTAGGAACTGCAGTTATGAACATGGGAACTTGCAATGCTGCAGGTAAAACATTTTGCAATTCTTCAGCTCTGTCCATATGATTCATATATTATCCAATAAATTTAAATGAGAATATTTACAAATCACAGACACAGTCACAAATAACAGTTTTAAAGGTGAAATTAATTAAAGTATGTATTTGTGCTCCTTCATCTTGTGTCTATATGTTCATCATGTAGTTTGTTCTTCAAAGGTTGCCGACTCTCCATTATTCCTGTCACTAGCTCATCTAAATGCTCAGTGTCTTTATTTTCTGGCCCTCCCCCAGTCCCAAACCTCTCATCAGGCTTTACCAGCAGTCTTTTTAAGGCTTATTTTTATATTCTTCCACAGCACCAGCATTGTGTAACTATCAGTTATGAACTGTGTTAACTAACTCATGTTATTACAAAAGACAAAACTAATAAAGCTGATAAGTATCATTGTAGGAGTGTGTCTATTTGTGCTTCATTAACAGCAAACACGTTTCCAGGCATTCCTGTTCCTTGATTCCACAAAGTGTGTTGGTGTGTCTTGTTCCATGTCAGTGATGAAGTTTTTTGATTGCTGTCTCTTCTGCACTGCCAATGGTGTCCTTAAATTTGGTTCTCCAGTTCAATACAATTGGAGGCATTTCTGAGTCCATTTCATGTTTAATAGGCAAAATGGTCCAGCAAATTTAGACTAGCACATGTGGTTTTAAATTAAGCTTATTTGCTTTAGTTCACAACTCCACAGTCCAGGTGTTAGTTATCAGTAGTTAATGTTTCAAAAAGCCTCTTTTAAATGCATGGTTAACTATTCCATATTAAGGTCTACTCCTGGCTTAAACACTGTTTGGGAAATATGAATGCAGAAAAGAACTATTTGTTCAATAGAACTAATTCTACTGCCTGTTGTATATGGATACTGTACTGCAGTCATAGTCTGGCTAATTTGAAAGAGCATATATTGTAAAGTGCAATCTTAATGCTTGTACTATATTCTGGTTTTCATTATGTTTTAAAGCAAAATTATGCTTTTTGGAATGAGTGACAGGAAATAAGTTGTGTCTTGATATTGGTGAGGATGGGTGGTATAATCCGAAATTAGAAAAAGTTGGAAGTGTGGAAAATGCAAATTGAAAAAATCAGTTTTCCTTGCGTGTACTTTGAATTTTAGACATTGAAGGCATTATGACATATTGAATGCTCTGTCTGGTCAAATAATTTTCATTTGTTAATAAACATCCATTTCTGAATTGCAGACCTGCAACATATTCCCAAAAAAGACAATTTATGGCAAGTAATGATGTTCAAACAAAATTTATATTGTGATTTCAAACAGGTGATGTCGACTGGTGATTATTAGTATCCAAAAAAGGTTGAGTCTCAGAGGAGCAAAGATGAGCAGAGGATCTCCAGTGTGGGACAAATATGAGCTTGTGCTGAATAGTATCAAATATACTTAACATACCAACTCAAAATTCTTAGAACTAGCATGTCTATCCGCATACCAATTTTCAACTGTCTACATGCAACCATTTACCTGAAATCCCACACTGACTTTACATACACAACTATGCCATCCATAACAATGTATATTTAAAATATCCTTAAAAGGATGTAAATTAACTTCAGATTTTGTAATTGAAACTTCACTTATCATTAGAATAACTGAAAAACGTTGGTGCACCACTGAAAACCAGTTAAATTGTCAATATCCCTTGCTCATGTACTCTCACAAACATGCATCCTTTGGTTGCATTTTGGTCCATATTGAGATGATTTACATCCCAAAAGTGCTCTATTGGAATGAGATCTGGTGACTGTGGAGGCCATTTGAGTACAGTGACTCATTAATTTGTTTGAGAAACCAGTTTTAGATGATTTGCAGAGATGGGTACACTGTGGGATGGACATGGTCAGTAACAGTACTCAGGTAGGCTGTGGGATATAAACGGTGGTCAGTTGGTATAAAGGGGCCCAAAGTTTGCCAAGAAAACATCCTACACACTGCCACACGACCACCACCAGCCTGATCTGTTGATACAAGGCAGGATGAATTCATGCTTTTATGTTTTATGTACCATCCGAAGGCTGCAAAAATTAAGACTCATTAGACCAGGCAACATTTTTTACAGGCTATGCAAAACCATGGTGTAAACAGCTTTTTATTATAAAAAAAATTTATATGAATTGATTATTCACATCAAATGCTATTATAAGAAATAAGTTCTTGATCTAAAGTGCCGCTTCATGCGCTCTGCACCTGCACCATGCTTACCTTTACGCATGCAGCGTAACCAGCAAGTTGTTCATGTTTATCTCACTTAAAAACAATGTTTTGTATTTCATCTGCCATTACTAAAAGCATTTTATAAAATACGATTGAACGGTCATGTGTAGAAACATAAATAAAACGGTATCTTCTTAGGGTTTAGAGTCTGCTGCTTCGCTGCGCGTGATTAGAAGCTGAATTACATGAACTGACATGGTCAATAAAAATGTAGTACTTGTATAGTTATGATTGCTATCAAAAATGAATGTTTGTAACATTTTGGAATCGGACTGAAAAACGTTGGTGCTCCTAAAAAGAGCAGTATGTCGAACATAGATCCATAAAGAAACTGCTTATGAATGGCTCTTTGAATTTTAGGTGGTGCCATAAAAACTGATTAGTAGTATTTTAACATATTTACAATAGTCTTTGTGATAGGAAATAACTTAATTATTCAGTCCATAGGGGCATCAATGAAAAATAGTTAAAGAACAACGAAAGGAAACGTTTCGGAGACGTTAAAGACAGTTTGGACCAAATAAACCTATTAATGTTGAGAGTGGAAGGTGTTTATGCACGGTTTGCGTCCTGCGCGCCTTTGGATAGCTTTCCGTGCCATTTTACGCGAGCACAGTGCGTTGGCTTAAATGCATTCAGTGGCATTAAGGAGCCGAAAACAAAATAATTTTTTGCATAATTTTACACGTCTGCTAAATGTGAGCTTGGAAAAAGTGAAATCCTTGTTTATACAAAATCTGCAATATTTAAGCATGCTTTTCAGCTCTCCAAACAGAATTGCGCACCGAATAAATATAGCTATTTTGGTCACTACAACCAGTTTTATTTGTTTATGTCACAGTTTGCAGCTCCAATAAGGCTTTCCTGTGCATACTGGTTGATGGAATATGGACGGCAGCACTTTGTTTTTTACTTCTCGTTGGCAAGGAGACGCAAGCGTTTAACCCCCACCTCTCTCCAAGTAATCCAGGGAGTTCAGACTTAAATATTACTCAGCTGTAAGCAGGGGTTAATATGTAATTTGAACCATATGGCATTTAAAATTTCAGCCTTTATTTTCAGCATTTTCGATGCGGATGGATTGACCTAATGATTCCCAATTAGTCATTAAACGAGACTAAATACGAGTATCGTGTGGCTCCTGTCTCGCTAATATTTGCTCTCCAAATATTTCCTTTGAAACGTTTACAGCACATTTTATTTGCTGGCCAGACAAGCAACATCTGTGAAGGTTTACGCCTCCGTATTCTTATAAATAAAGCCACAATCGATCTCCATTTACCCTATCCCACTATATTTGCTCATGCTTCAAAGAAAATGTAATAAAAGAGGCTATACGATGGATTTATGATTTATCAAAAGCACTTTACCATATGGCAGTCGACTTCAGAACAGATTTTCAAATGTTTGTTTAAAAAAAACAGAAGAAACTCGTCGTGGTTCGCTTGAAGCGTCGCTCAGCCAGCAAGCCTGCTTGAGGATGCGCCGGTCACGTGACCATTTTGAGCAACCCTTTGGTTATAACACATCAACAATAAAAACAATGGAAAAAAGAACAAAAAACAATGATACAAATTTCCGTTTGCCGTTTCCATGTAGTTGACAGGTCTCGCTTGATGCCTGCTGTTTTGAAGCCATCAGACTTGATGCACAAAATTCAGTCAGTACTGTGTGGCTGAAATAAATAACCACAGCCTAATTGCTTTACGACTGCATTTAGTAAAAACTCACCATACAGGCATTAAATCAATCAAATGGACATCTTATTAAATAATATTCAGAACGTTAAAAGGATATGGTAGGCGTGTAGAACAGAACAGCATTTTGTGACTTCAGTCTTCAAGTCAACAGAGGCAAAGTGAACCATGTACCATTTTCTTAGTCCAGTACCTCAACTAATGCTCCTGCTAAAAATATATCAAAGAACAACATATAATGTTGTTTTTCATGCTTGCCAATCATGAAATGTCTTCCATGATCCATGTTGATCCATTTATCAATGAAAAGCATTAATAATAACGATAAGTACTGGTCTAGTGCTGGTTTAGCTTCCTAGTCTAGCTGGTTTGACAAGTGTCAAAAACACGTGCTGATCTTCGTTGGAATATGTTTAATGAGGAGAAACTGTATTAGATATGATACATTTAAAATGTATTATTTGAATCCATTGCCAATTTGCAGCACCCTTTGTTATTAACCCTCTGATATAACAGATATGCTCAGGGCTCCATCGCCTAATAAATCAATTTATTCCATGCTTTAAAAAAAATACAGCCAGGATATTATGTAGGATATCATAGCGTGTGGCTTATTTGCTTTATCCACTAATTATTTTTTTTATTTGAATTTTATTTATTTATTTACTTAATATCATTATCATACCAGGTCAATTACCAATTTAATTATAGGTTACATTATGCATAAATAAAGGTTCATGATTTTATTCATTCACTGCTGTCTTTATTAATTACGCCTCTTTGTTTCTACATTCTTTAGATGCACTTTTAGTTTTACAATTACAGGTTGCAGTCCATCTGTTTCTCTGCATACTTATTTAGTGGTAGATTATTCTCAATCACCAGGTGACACTGATGTGGTGTTGGTGTGTTCATTCTTTAATCCTCTAACAGTGCTCACAAAATGCTGCCTACAGTATGCTGGTGGCTGGTGGTTTTAGATGGTGGACTATTTGCAGTCCATTAGTGACATTAAAATGTTTAAAAACTTCAGAATTCCTCTGTCTGATCCGCCCATGCAAGCAACACACACTAGCACATCACCACCTATACTATGTCAGTGTCAGTGCAGTGCTAAAAATGATCCAACACACAAATAGTGCATGATTGGTGGTGGTTCTGACCATAAGAAAACGAGTAAAGGAGACCAACAAATTATGTAAAGAAACAGATGGACTACAGTATAATTGCAGAACTACAAAATGCATCTATTGTAAATTGAGCTGATCAAATAGACATTATTTGTAGAAACATGGAGGTAGGCTATACCTAATAAAGCGACCAGTAAGTATAACAGAGATTGGTGCGCATTATTTGTTCTTGCTGCTTTTCGGAGTTGCTGCGTCATTTCTGGAAGAAACGCTGTATAAGAAGAGAGAGACTGAGCGCGCGCATCCAGACTCTGAGCGCATCTGGCAAACACTGCATCCTCAAATAGTATTGACAAAGTAAGTTATAATAACTTCCTTCGTGACATCAACGCACTGACACGTGCACTGGTATACCGAGGTGTCATTTTCGTTTACAAAGAGCGTTAGGATTAAATGTTTATAATTTATCTCTTGGCTTAGCAGACTGATCCAGACGAGGACAGGCTGTGATGTGTGGCGCAAATGCAACTCTGCCAAACGAAGGTAAGTGCTTTACATGTTGCTGTGAACATTATCATATACAGTGGTGCTTGTGAAATCTAGATTTCTGCATTTTTAAATGGCCTAAAACGTTCATTTATTTTACACAAATAGATAAAGAGAATCAAATTAAACAAATGAGACTAAATGTAGGCTACATTGTTATTATGCGTGGATATTTATTTATTAAAGTCAATTATCCAATAGGCTATTACGCATTTGTGATTGGGATCTGTTTATTAGTAGTTAATTTGAATGTGGAACTAGAATCAAGTGTTTTTAATGAATGGGTTGACATATGCGGTGAGTGGGTACACTGTTGTATTTAAAGAATAGAGCTTTAATCTTCAAAACGTCTGTTGAAGTGTACAACAGGGGGAAAAAAACTATTTAGGGATGTCAGATGTCAGGCTGCAAAAGGTTTTAAACTGATCGCTGCAGAGTTTGGACCCAATTAACACACAGTCAGTCAGAATGTGTACAATGAAGAAATTTTAAGACCACTGTTACTTGGTGGTCCAACAAAGATCACTTTAAGAGCAGAGTGTGTACTAGTCTGCAAGATCACAAAGGGAAAAAATAGATAACAGATAACTTCTAAGGCAATCTTCTCTCACATCGTTTAATGTTGAGTCCACCATTAGCAGAACACTGTTTCTGTGTTTGGTTTAGTTAAGATTGCTTTCAGCTTCAATAGCTATTTACAGCATACACAAGATTATTTCACTGGTGGAAGTAAACCTACATGGACACAAGGAGGACATGAAGTCAGAGTCCGAGATCAGGATCAAACCATGCACTCTGGTGCTGTGAGCTGATTGCTGTAACCGCTGCACCAGCAGAACACTGAACAACAATAATGTGCATGGTAAGGTCATGTGCAAACTCAGAAAGCCACTGAATTCCAAAAAGGACACTGCTGCCAAACACATAGCACAAGGATGACCCAAAAGGCAATTGGATGAAGCCTTAAGTAACTGTTTAGTGTAAAGAATAATTATAAAATATTTGTAAAATAAGTGTTAAGACTGAGAAGAAAACAAACATTGCATACCAGTATAAGTACATTATCCCAATTGTGAAATGTGCTGGTGGGATTATCATTTTTGCCTGTTTTGCTACATCTGGGACAGGACAGCTTGGGACTGTGGTTGGAATAATGAATTCTGAATTGTACCAGCAAACTCTAAAAGAGAATGTCAGGAAATCTTTTTGTAAACAGAATCGCAAGAGAAAGTAGGTCACCCTAAGCATACAAATTGTTCTACCAAAAATGGTTAAAGTAGGCCATATTAAAGAACGCAATGTTCTGGAAAGTCCAAGTCAAAATCCTGACCATAATTCAGGACAACTAAGAAGTTCAAATGAGAAAACATCCCAGAACTGAAGCTGTTCTCTATTGAGTAATGGGTTAAAATTCAAGTCTATGTGGGACTGACTAGCAGTTAATCGAAACATTTAGTTTACACTCATATATATGTAATATTAAATAATTTACCTCAAAAACTTGCTGTATTAATTGAAAGTCGCTCTGGATATGGGTGTCTGCTAAATGACATAAATGTTAATGTAGTCTGGATCATTTTCATCTTCGGTTTGGAGCACATAGCATTTTTCAACTTATCTTGGCTCAGAGGCATCTAGGATGGAGCACCACAGTGGAAATGTGTAAATGTGTTACAGGCTTTTTTATACAATAATGGATGTTGTATGCTCCGGACAAAAGACAAAAAGGCCCATAAAGACTGTTATCAGTTCAAAAGCCAGAGTGTGTCATGGTATAAGGTTGTGTCTGGAAAAATGTCATTTTCAGTTCTGTCATAGCAGCATTATTTCAGAAAAGCACACTGAGATTTAAGAGCAACATTCATTCCTTCAAGATGACTTATTGACATCCATGCATTTGTCAATAAGACAATGTAATACAAGTCAAATCAGAAAAGGTTAGGACTGAATTATGGCTATTTCTTCCAGCCTTTCTTTGTTGGAACATGCTTTTAAACTTTTCAATAGTTTTCTAACATATCTGTTGATCATCGGAATTCCTTTGCTCACTTTTGTTCCTCAAAGGCATTTTGTGGATACAGCTCTTGTACAAAATCATAGTTATAGTCATTATTTTTTTTACGTCTGAAATGCAGGAATGTATGTTTATTAACAAATGAATGTGTGTGTGTTTATATATATATATATATATATATATATAAGAATAAGTGTTTTGATTTTATTTTTTACTTTCAATCCATTACTCACTAAATTACATTAGATTTTTCAACACATAATTATATAGTAAACTTTGTGTCACTGATTGTAGTGGGTGTTTATTAAGTGTTTAACTGCCACTGCTAAATTATTCCTGTTGCTGCTTCATAACTTTATGAAATGTCATGAAATCACAAAACTACAAAGAGCTTTTTTCATGGGTTCATGGGTAAAGATGCTATGTTTACAAATGGATGTGAACAACATATTTTTGTTTGTTTGTTTATTAGGGGACTCCTGCTGGTAGACTGCCACTGTTGTTGAAAAATATCCTAGGGGAAACACTGCATTTAATTACTTATCATAAGTAATAATTAATTATGATTTAGGATAGACCACTCTACCAAGCACTTTTTTACATTTTACTTATGATGGATGTGAACATATCCTTTTTGCAAATCAGGGGGAACATGTACAATACAACTCCAATAATGCATAAAATGCCTTATACTGTGTGAATGTAATAAAACATAATATCCAACCTTGAATGAACAGGCTTCAAGGTAAATCAATGTTTAGGTAAATATGTAAGTGTCTTTCCACTGGTCCATTCACAATTCAAAAAGACAATTTAAAGCACTCATGAAATATCTCATAGAAAAGGTTTATACTGTACATGCATTAAGTATGTGCATGTAAAATGTGTTCAAGCACCACCTCTAGCACCTATGGAACAATTACAGTAATTAACTCCTAATATGTTGGAATGGCAACTGTAATCTTGGTGTGTACGCTAAGGATGCATTTTATATTTCTTCAGAAGAAGGCTGTTTGAATCAGCTGGGAGGAAGATTTCTAAATGGTCGTCCCTTGCCTGAGCATAAAAGAAGACTAATGATAGAGATGGCATCCGAGGGTGTACGTCCTTGTGACATATCTCGGATTCTCAAGGTACAAGAGGCCTTGCATCATTTACTGTTATACTGCTTTTATGCATTTTCCCGAAATGAGAAATAAGTAGAATTGCTTGATTTTTGAGTTCATTATGAATGCTAATTCAAATCACAATTTTAATGGGCGCTTTCCAATGTTAATAGCCTTCTTTCTGACTTGATGTTACTCTATCATAGTAGTAGCCAGTACAGTTGCATGATCAGATGGCAGGTAACTCCATCTAGAGAATAATGTAGACACTTGTAGGCAATAAACAGGCCAAGATAATTTGTTACATCTCTAAATGTTGGTTAAATCTAATTCATTTTTCAAATTAGGAGGAAATATTGGGAAGAATATACAACACATTGGAAAGAAGTACAACAGGCTAATTAAATACATTTTGTACACTTTGTAATACATTCTCACTTTGCAAGTAAGAAACAGCCAAGCCAACAAGCATGTAGAGACAGCATCACTAGTGTTAGTCATCATATTAAATATACAAAGTTTGTGCCCATTTTATGTATCAGTTCTTTCTATGGGAACTTGTAACTATATTTGTTCTCTAACAACCCTGCTATAATTAAGGTTTTTTAAAAAAGTGGTTCTTCAACCAAATCTGGTGAGATAAATCATTAAAATTGGTAAAACATACAGTTTGGTCACAGAGAGTGAGTTAACAATTGAATTATCACCTTTGTTATAATTGTACAACATTTGCAAAATGTCATAATGGAAATGTAATGTGCAGGTGTCAAGTGGATGTGTCAGTAAGATCCTACGCTGGTATCGGTGCACTGGCCTCTGGGTGCCAAAAGCCGCTGGAGGCAGCAGACCAAGGCTACTCACACCAGATGTAATAGCAACTATAGCCGAGTACAAGCGGAACAGCCCGACAATATTTGCGTGGGAAATTCGCAAGAAGCTCATAGCACAGCAAGTATGCAGATCTGACAAAGCTCCTAGTGTAAGCCCTAATTTCCTATGATATGTTTTTTGTAATGTAATGTAAAATAGTAATGTACACTACTGGTCAAACTTTCACTGATATTTTAGGCATATCCAAATAGCTGTCAGTGACTAACCTTAAATGGTAAAGTAAAAAAAAAGGTATGGTTATTAATACTGTCATATATCATAAATGAATTAACATACTCATTTCAGCAACCTTGATTTTACTTGATTATAACAAAAATCAATCTGCTAACATAATGTTCTCGAGATGATGCATTTCTGAAACTATCCATTATGCTAAACTTGGCTTTTAAGAATTCTTCAGAATTTCACTAATTATAATACAACTCAGAAAAGTAGGCTGGGATGGTATGAAAAATGGCAAAAAACACAAACTACATAACAACAAACAACGACAACACTCCCTTTATTACTAGTAATGAGGTACAAACAATAAATAAATAACAGAAAATAATGGTATGATTTCAAACAGGTGATGTAAACAATTTATTATAATCATGGTTTGTACAAAAGCAGTATTTAAAAATGGCAGACTCTGAGAAGCAAAAATGGGCAAATGATATCCAGTATTTAAACAAATGCACAAGTGAACTATTGACATATCTAAAAACAATACCCTTCAAAGAACAATTGAAAGGGACTTTCAAATTTCACTGCTAGCTTTTTTGGATTTGGATTGTTTTGCATTGTCTTGTTGAAAAATGCATGGACATCTTTGGAAAATATATAATTTTGAGGCAGCACGTCTTACTATAAAATGTCAGTATACCTTTCTGCAGTAATGCTGCCATCACTGAAGTATGAAGAACCTTTGCCAAGGGCATTGCCATATCCCCATAGCATGACAGACCCTGGCTATTAGACTTGTTGCTGATCTGAAGTCTGGATAGTCATTTTTGTCTTTGTTCAATAGCACACAGTTTGCATTAAAAAAGAGCTGAAACACTGATTCATCTGACTAAAATATAAATTTCACTGTGTAATGGTCCATCCTACATGCTTCTGATCCAAGAGAAGTCAATGTCACTTTTGGACATGTTTAACATCATGCTCCTTTTTTGCACAGTGAAGTTGTAACTGGCATTTGTGAATGTAACTGCATATGGCAGTGCTTTTAAAGGTTTGTTAAAGTAATTAGTTGCCCATGTGATTATATCAGCTATTTATGAATGACAGTTTTTGAGGGAGCTGTCTGAGGGATCGGAGAGGCTTAGGCTTATTTTTCGGCATGCACCCATGCCCTATCTGCCCTATATTCCTCCAGACTCATTGACTCTTTAAATGATTTTATACACTGTAGAGGAAGAAATATGCAAACATTTCCAATCTTTATCTTCTCTATTTAAGAAACATTGTTTTTAAACTGGGCAGCACAGTGGCTCGGTGGGTAGCACCGCTGCCTCACATCAAGAAGGTCCCATTTTTAATCCCAGGGTGGAGCGGTCTTGGTCCTTTCTCTGTGGAGTCTGCATGTCCTCCCCAAGTCTGCGTGGGTTTACTCTGGGTACTCCGGTTTCCTCCCACTGTCCAAAGACATGCATGTTAGGTTAATTGGTGTCTATAAAGTGTCCCTTAGTGTGTGATTATGTTCATTACTGTGTGTGTGCCCTACAATGGATTAGTGCCTCGTCTTATATAATATTATGGATAGATTATGGAGTAGATTTGTGGATGATAATGGATGGATGGATGGATGTTTTTAAACATTTTCACAATTTTTTTCATGCATTTGTTGGTTTTTATCTTTGCTTCTTAAAAACTCAACCTTATGTGAATACAGATTTTGTGCCAAATTATGAATACAATCACCTGTTAACATCGCCTCTTTAAAACAACATAATTATTTCGATTTTTATCTTGTTACTAAGATTGCCCCATACCAACTTTTTTTGGAATGTGTGGCAGGCATGAAAGTTTCTTAACAAATTAAGTTAAGTTGACCAGACAAAATGATATGAAATGTATCACGTTCAAAGTGTCTGCAATGAAATAAAGGTCAGTGTACACACTTTTTTGTTTTCTTTGTTTATCTGTTGGTCAGTTTGTTTGTGCATTTCCTTTACTGTCCAAACTTTTTCTGTTGTAGGTTTTATGTGGAAAATATACTATATCTACTGAGCTGCTTAAAAAGTCACCATGCCTTGCTTGATGTTTTGTTTTAACAAGCACAGTATAAGTCTAAGATGATTTTAATGCAAATTTCTAACATTTAGGTATCTTCCATTAATCGCATTCTAAAGAAGATTCTGCATGACTGCAATACGGAAAGAGACAATGATGAAGGTAATGAATTAAAAGAAATATTAAAAAAACAAATGAAAGTACTGTATATTATAATGAATATGCTCCATTTAGATATAGTATATATAGTATTTTGTTCAATTAGATGGGGAGGGGCAAAACAAGATGATTGTGACAGGCAGAAACCCACAAAACCCTCAACAATCTGCAGACACCAGTCTATCACAGGACACCATAAAGGTAAATTAATAAATAATTATGTTGTTACTGATTTACGCTTGGATGAAAAGTCACACTATTTAATAATTGGTTTAATGACATTTAGCTCTTATTGTCGTAAGATATCCTTTTAATGTGACATTGTTTAAACTACCTTATGCAACGTCACGACATTTATTTTCATCCATTGCATGCATTTTTGTTCAATATTGTACTGTATGTATTTTGTTCAATATTGGGTAGTTAAAGCACTTCATAAAGTCTTTCTCTAAAAAATTGCAAAGACTTTTACTTATTTACAAGCAAAATAAAATGTTCCCAGATAGAAATATCAGATTTCTGTAAAACTCAGCAGTTATGTCTTAGGCAGATATGTAAATTGTTATATGTGTGGTCTGATTAGACACTGGGTCCTGCCACAAGAGGACATAAAAGTTTAGATGTTTCTCCTGCTGCCCTATAAAAAGGGTCTCAGAGGGTACTTTAGTGTAGTGTTCCTCTTGGTCGTGTCAAGTCAAATTTATTTCTATAGTGTACATTATCTTAAAAGGCTAATCCCAAATTGAGCAAACCTAGGGCGATAGTAGCAAGGAAAAAAGTTGCTCTATAGACACCGCTACAATGCACTCAAAGACATTTTGCCCAGTTAGAAGACTTTGAGGGGGCATGCATCACTGAACTAAGATAAGAAAATGGTTTTGTTAGGAGGTGTAGGGAGCAGTTAATCAGTCATGCACATGAGCAAACATGCTCTGGATGGTCCAAATATATTACCAGTAGAGAGGGTTGTTTGATCCGCCATGAGCATTAGCAGCTTCCATACTTTTGTTGTCCACTATCTAGACGCAGGTGACACCTTCACTACACACCCCTGTCTCTGCCCAATTCCTATTAAGGTGTTAAGCAGAAGGAAGTTTGTTCTCACAGCCACTTTTACATGTCCTGCCTTTGACATCCAGGCACCATAGCCTGCGTTAGCAGTGGTATTGAATTTGTATTATCTTTACTGTCAAAACCAGGATCTGTTTGGCATCCATTGTTTGTCAGGTTTAACTATGGAGAACTTGTTGTGAGCACTTCAATCTGGCCTTTAATGTGGAGTGACACATTTTCCCAACTGCTGGTGTGATGATCTGGGTACAATCACATATGTCAGCCAATCACTCCTAGAAGTGATATGAGGGACACTAACAACTCAGTGATATGTGCAGGACATCCTGTGGCCAGGTGTTGCCTCTTGTTACAGTGCTTATAACTGGCATTTTACAGGAGGATAATGCACTTCCTTAGCATGACCAACTGGACACCAGCTTAGGCAACCTAAGAGTGTGGAGGGTCTACCAGCCCAGCAGCAACATCTGTGGGCAAATTTACCACAGGATACTGTACGGAACCTGTATGCCTTCATTCCCAACCGTATGCCCAAATCTATCCAGGCTGGAGACCTAACAGGGTTCTAGAGCCTCCTTCAATTAGTACAGTTTTCTCTAAAATTGTAATCATTTACATTTATCAGAATTATGTTTTTAATTATGTTTCTAAACTTAATTTGATTCGAACAATAGTAAACTTGACTTTAAGTCAAGTCAAGTGAAATGCCATTGTCATAAATAGCTTTACAATTTTATATTATCTTTTAATATCTACAGCCAATCCTATATTGAGCAAGCCTGTGGAAAGGAAAAACTCCCTAAACATTATAAGGTAGAAACCTTGGGAAGACCAAGATTCAAAAAGGGACCCAACCTCCTATTTCTCTTGAGTATCTTTAAACTCCAGCAGCAGTAGATGCAGCAGCATAGCTAGAAAAGTGAAAACCAAAAGGTAACAAATCCAAGAGGTATCACATGAAACATCTGCAACCATCTCCCCAACAATCAGCAAAAAAGGAAGGCTAGAAGACAATCCAACATCCAAGATCACCATAATCTCTTTGACTATGAACTCCCAGCTTTGCCGTTAGCCTAAGTCTCTGTTTTTAACAGCCACAAAGCTGTTTACTTCCAGTCATGTGAGTTCTATGTGCACTGCAATATCACTGCAGTGATTATTCAATCATTTTTTTGCTTATTTGAATTCAAACTGTGATTTTATGGTCAATGAGTATATAAAGACTCAGAGGCATTTTTATACTCTCAGCTAATGGTGCAAGCAGCCTGAGGGTGCACTCCTGGGTTGTGCTATTTGTCACACACTCCCAACTCTCACCCCAAATATAATATGGTCTACTGATGGTGATAAGGTGTATAATTTCCTGTTACTAAAGGTTATTTATGCGTGGTGCCAGATGTGTTTTTCCTGGGTGTTTCCACTTTCCCAGAGGCTTCCTTTGTCACAGGGCTTCTCAGAGTGAGGCTTGAGTCTGTGCTACAGGAGGCTTAAAGTAACATTATTCTTTGGATACATGTGAAAGATCCATTATCTTAGATACATTTCATTATGACCTTTCTTGCTAATAAGACATTCAGTTCCTAAAAGAAAAGACAAACTCCTCTTTAAATGACTTGATAATTTCCATACCCCAGTAATGGATTAAGGGCTTAAATGTTTTTTTTTATTTTTAAGGTGTGGTTTTCAAACAGACAAGCAAAGATGAGACAGGAAATGAGCACAGCGGAGAGCTGGTCATTACACGGTAGGTTTTTGTTGCATTAAATAAGCTATATTCTAAAGTTTTATAAGTATATGTGTGCTTTGTTGAAAAGTAAAGTAATCATGGCTTGGCATGCCAAAGAATTAAGGTTTATTATGATGATTTAATGAGAATAACAAAGAATAAACACTGGCTTACAATACATTATTTTGAGCACTTTTGGAAAAGCAATCTAAGGTGCTAACCCACCTCCACAGGAACCTGTGTTCAGGTTGAAGCAGTTACTTCCATTTAGGTCTGATGCTACATGAGGACACCATTAGTCAGCAGATTACCCCAGTGCTGCAAAAGCAACCCCTCTAACATATCTGCAATAGACTACATAGATTAAAATGGTTTTAAAAACTGCACCAGTTGATTTATTATATTTACTATTGTGTTATATTCTATTGTTTAAATTTCTCTATTTTTTATTCTATTTTTATTATCCTTAATATTGTATTCTCTCTTTCATTTATCGTATTATTATATTATTATGTTAAACTTTATAATAATAATGATAATAATAATATTTAATACATTTGTTTTATTATATTCTCCAGTTAAGATATAAAAAAACTTATGGAATTTAGTTTAATCATTAAATGTAAGATCAAGTTTGCCCCATGAGGTTGTGTCCCATTTTAAGGCTCTGTCCCCTCAAGCTTCCAGGGGATATATGTGTGTTATTATTTTTATGATTTGACTCCAGTGTGCTTAGAGACCACTCCACCATTCCTGTTTTGGGGGTCGTCTCACTGGTGCCACTCTAGTGCACATGTTGTTAGTTTAACTAACACCAAAGCAGCTTAAACTGATTAACAACCCCCCTGATCCTGAACTGACCAGACCAGTATCCCAGAAGTTGAATTGAGTTGATGCTATACTCTGATTAAAAGTGTTCCTGTAATTTTTACTTAGTTGTAAAAATTGATGCTTAATTGTATCTACCTGTGAAACATAGGATTAAACAAGCCGTGGCAAGCAAAACACTTTGTTAAGCCTAATGGGAACAAGTCTGATGTAGTTTTTTTATCCAGCAGAGAGCATCAAAATTATTGACGACACTCTGAGACCTCTCAGTCTAGACTTACAACAAGGTAAATAAACATTACAAACTGAATAATAAATAGTTACTGTACTGACCTTTTTTCCAGGTTTGACAGAACCATATTCTCAGAGAAATAGAGATTTTCCCACTTCTCTGTCAGACAACTGGGTCTTTGAAGGAATGGCACCTCCAGCAGCCAGTCCGTCGGACAGCAGACCTCCACTCATTGTTCATACCAGGTTGTCTTTTCCTTTGTCGGAGAACAACGGATCCCACTCCCTCTCATTAGCTCACTGTAGTCCAGACATGAGAGAAGTTTTCCGGCCGATTCATCATAGACAGGAGGGAGCTGCATACGGTTTAGGTCATTTTACACAATGGAATCATCCTTCATTCAGTGAACAGCATTAACAGAATTAGCAGTTACAGATAGATTTACGCTGAAAACATGCAGATCTTTTTTATGTAACAGCAGAGGCACATGTTTTTGCACATGTTTATCTTTGGAAGACCTTGTCTAGAGTCTACAAGTCTCTTGATCTGTACTGGATTGATGCAACAGCAGAACATATTCCTTTATCTGGTAAATGCAAAGGCCATCAATGCATAGAAAATTAGTTAGCAAACTATTCAGTGATTGCTCATATGCCCAGTGTATTTAAACAGATAAATTTCACCATGAATTTAAAGGACAAATTGAACCCAAGCCATGCCAGCAAGATGATCCCCTCTCCCACAGCCAGCACCCATGTCGGCACATTTTAAACTGAAATTCAACTTATTTGTAATAAAAATTACAAGTTCATTACAAGCTTGTCTTTGTATAATTGTGGGAACTTACCACTTGAATGATATAACTGTAGCTAATTATTTTGGGAACTAAAACAGTTTTTTTGCCTTGTTGTTTTTTTAAAGGTTGCCTGTTAACCTTTTTGCTGTGGGAGTGACGAAATTTCATATGAATGAAATGAACTGAAAAGCATTTAAACACAGATTTCCTTTGACATAATATTACTGTAGGTAATTAATTCTACATCAGCTAACTTTAACAACTAACTTTAACCTCAGTAGCCTAAAACAAGTAACAAGCAAGTTTTTGTTGTTCTGTCGTTGGGTGCACTCTGCTCATAATACAATGCGACTACTGGTACTGAGATCACAGTTATTTTACTGATTCGCAATACTGATATAACAATTTGTTTTTCTTATAATAAAATAAAAATACAAAATGATTTTATTTTTGAAGTGTAAACAGTGCAAAACAATTCATATGTTTACATTTTTACATCAAACTTTGGTCTGCAAATAAAAGAGATTGCTAGACACATAGGTTTAAAATTGTCATACCTTAAATAACCAAGTAAATAACAATTAAAATAATATTTTCTTGTTTTTTTGTGTTAAAATGGAAACCAAAAAATACTTGTACTTGTATAAAATTAGTACTCTAAAAATAGACATTTTAAATAATGCTACATCAACAAATTGCACTTTTGTAACCGTTTCACCAAATTTAAATAACTAGATTAAAATTTTTATTAAAAACCTAAGTAATCAAACAAGCCAATTTCCACTGCAGAATGAAAGAACATAAAGACAATAAGGCATTGATTCAAGAGATGCTTATGGAAGCATGACGTATGATGGCGCCCTCTGCTGTTCAAGTGCAGAAAACATTCTTCACACTCCATAATGCC